>JAWRVZ010000412.1:0-305898 GCA_037043235.1 Rhodeus uyekii | reverse complement strand
GCCGTTGGATACTGTAGCTCCACCCATCAGGATGAAGTCATGTGTGGGGTTAAGGTGCCGTTGGATACTGTAGCTCCACCCATCAGGATGAAGTCATGTGTGGGGTTAGGGTGCGGTTGAATACTGTAGCTCCACCCATCCGAATGAAGTCATGTGTGGGGTTAGAGTGCGGTTGAATATTGTAGCTCCACCCATCCGAATGAAGTCATGTGTGGGGTTAGGGTGCGGTTGGATACTGTGGGGTTAAGGTGCGGTTGGATACTGTAGCTCCACCCATCCGAATGAAGTCATGTGTGGGGTTAAGGTGACGTTGGATACTGTAGCTCCACCCATCAGGATGAAGTCATGTGTGGGGTTAAGGTGACGTTGGATACTGTAGCTCCACCCATCAGGATTAAGTCATGTGTGGGGTTAAGATGACGTTGGATACTGTAGCTCCACCCATCAGGATGAAGTCATGTGTGGGGTTAAGATGCCGTTGGATACTGTAGCTCCACCCATCAGGATGAAGTCATGTGTGGGGTTAGGGTGCGGTTGAATACTGTAGCTCCACCCATCCGAATGAAGTCATGTGTGGGGTTAGGGTGCGGTTGAATACTGTAGCTCCACCCATCCGAATGAAGTCATGTGTGGGGTTAGGGTGCGGTTGGATACTGTGGGGTTAGGGTGCGGTTGGATACTGTAGCTCCACCCATCGGAATGCAGTCATGTGTGGGGTTAAGGTGCCGTTGGATACTGTAGCTCCACCCATCAGGATGAAGTCATGTGTGGGGTTAAGGTGCCGTTGGATACTGTAGCTCCACCCATCCGGATGGAGTCATGTGTGGGGTTAGGGTGCGGTTGGATACTGTAGCTCCACCCATCAGGATGAAGTCATGTGTGGGGTTAAGGTGCCATTGGATACTGTAGCTCCACCCATCAGGATGAGGTCATGGATGGGGTTAGGGTGCGGTTGGATACTGTAGCTCCACCCATCAGGATGAAGTCATGTGTGGGGTTAAGGTGCCGTTGGATACTGTAGCTCCACCCATCAGGATGAAGTCATGGATGGGGTTAGGGTGCGGTTGGATACTGTAGCTCCACCCATCAGGATGAAGTCATGTGTGGGTTTAAGGTGACGTTGGATACTGTAGCTCCACCCATCAGGATGAAGTCATGTGTGGGGTTAAGGTGCCGTTGGATACTGTAGCTCCACCCATCAGGATGAAGTCATGTGTGGGGTTAGGGTGCGGTTGAATACTGTAGCTCCACCCATCAGGATGAAGTCATGTGTGGGTTTAAGGTGACGTTGGATACTGTAGCTCCACCCATCAGGATGAAGTCATGTGTGGGGTTAAGGTGCCGTTGGATACTGTAGCTCCACCCATCAGGAAGAAGTCATGTGTGGGGTTAGGGTGCGGTTGAATACTGTAGCTCCACCCATCCGAATGAAGTCATGTGTGGGGTTAGGGTGCGGTTGGATACTGTAGCTCCACCCATCCGAATGAAGTCATGTGTGGGGTTATGGTGACGTTGGATACTGTAGCTCCACCCATCAGGATGAAGTCATGTGTGGGGTTAAGGTGCCGTTGGATACTGTAGCTCCACCCATCAGGATGAAGTCATGTGTGGGGTTATGGTGACGTTGGATACTGTAGCTCCACCCATCAGGATGAAGTCATGTGTGGGGTTAAGGTGCCGTTGGATACTGTAGCTCCACCCATCAGGATGAAGTCATGTGTGGGGTTAAGGTGCCGTTGGATACTGTAGCTCCACCCATCAGGATGAAGTCATGTGTGGGGTTAGGGTGCGGTTGAATACTGTAGCTCCACCCATCCGAATGAAGTCATGTGTGGGGTTAAGGTGCCGTTGGATACTGTAGCTCCACCCATCCGGATGGAGTCATGTGTGGGGTTAGGGTGCGGTTGGATACTGTAGCTCCACCCATCAGGATGAAGTCATGTGTGGGGTTAAGGTGCCATTGGATACTGTAGCTCCACCCATCAGGATGAGGTCATGGATGGGGTTAGGGTGCGGTTGAATACTGTAGCTCCACCCATCCGAATGAAGTCATGTGTGGGGTTAAGGTGCGGTTGAATACTGTAGCTCCACCCATCCGAATGAAGTCATGTGTGTGGTTAGGGTGCGGTTGAATATTGTAGCTCCACCCATCCGAATGAAGTCATGTGTGGGGTTAGGGTGCGGTTGGATACTGTAGCTCCACCCATCCGAATGAAGTCATGTGTGGGGTTATGGTGACGTTGGATACTGTAGCTCCACCTATCAGGATGAAGTCATGTGTGGGGTTAAGGTGCCGTTGGATACTGTAGCTCCACCCATCAGGATGAAGTCATGTGTGGGGTTAAGGTGCCGTTGGATACTGTAGCTCCACCCATCAGGATGAAGTCATGTGTGGGGTTAGGGTGCGGTTGAATACTGTAGCTCCACCCATCCGAATGAAGTCATGTGTGGGGTTAAGGTGCGGTTGAATACTGTAGCTCCACCCATCCGAATGAAGTCATGTGTGTGGTTAGGGTGCGGTTGAATATTGTAGCTCCACCCATCCGAATGAAGTCATGTGTGGGGTTAGGGTGCGGTTGGATACTGTAGCTCCACCCATCCGAATGAAGTCATGTGTGGGGTTATGGTGACGTTGGATACTGTAGCTCCACCTATCAGGATGAAGTCATGTGTGGGGTTAAGGTGCCGTTGGATACTGTAGCTCCACCCATCAGGATGAAGTCATGTGTGGGGTTAAGGTGCCGTTGGATACTGTAGCTCCACCCATCAGGATGAAGTCATGTGTGGGGTTAGGGTGCGGTTGAATACTGTAGCTCCACCCATCCGAATGAAGTCATGTGTGGGGTTAGGGTGCGGTTGAATATTGTAGCTCCACCCATCCGAATGAAGTCATGTGTGGGGTTAGGGTGCGGTTGAATACTGTGGGGTCAGGGTGCGGTTGGATACTGTAGCTCCACCCATCCGAATGAAGTCATGTGTGGGGTTAAGGTGACGTTGGATACTGTAGCTCCACCCATCAGGATGAAGTCATGTGTGGGGTTAAGGTGCCGTTGGATACTGTAGCCCCACCCATCAGGATGAAGTCATGTGTGGGGTTAAGGTGCCGTTGGATACTGTAGCTCCACCCATCAGGATGAAGTCATGTGTGGGGTTAGGGTGCGGTTGAATACTGTAGCTCCACCCATCCGAATGAAGTCATGTGTGGGGTTAGGGTGCGGTTGAATACTGTAGCTCCACCCATCAGGATGAAGTCATGGGTGGGGTTAGGGTGCGGTTGGATACTGTGGGCTTAGGGTGCGGTTGAATACTGTAGCTCCACCCACCCATCCGAATGAAGTCATGTGTGGGGTTAGGGTGCGGTTGGATACTGTAGCTCCACCCATCAGGATGAAGTCATGGGTGGGGTTAGGATGCGGTTGGATACTGTAGCTCCACCCATCAGGATGAAGTCATGTGTGGGGTTAGGGTGCGGTTGAATACTGTAGCTCCACCCATCAGGATGAAGTCATGGATGGGGTTAGGGTGCGGTTGGATACTGTGGGGTTAGGGTGCAGTTGGATACTGTAGCTCCACCCATCCGGATGAAGTCATGGGTGCGTTTGGATACTGTAGCTCCACCCATCAGGATGAAGTCATGTGTGGGGTTAGGGTGCGGTTGGATACTGTAGCTCCACCCATCCGGATGGAGTCATGTGTGGGGTTATGGTGACGTTGGATACTGTAGCTCCACCCATCAGGATGAAGTCATGGATGGGGTTAGGGTGCGGTTGGATACTGTAGCTCCACCCATCAGGATGAAGTCATGTGTGGGTTTAAGGTGACGTTGGATACTGTAGCTCCACCCATCAGGATGAAGTCATGTGTGGGGTTAAGGTGCCGTTGGATACTGTAGCTCCACCCATCAGGATGAAGTCATGTGTGGGGTTAGGGTGCGGTTGAATACTGTAGCTCCACCCATCAGGATGAAGTCATGTGTGGGTTTAAGGTGACGTTGGATACTGTAGCTCCACCCATCAGGATGAAGTCATGTGTGGGGTTAAGGTGCCGTTGGATACTGTAGCTCCACCCATCAGGATGAAGTCATGTGTGGGGTTAGGGTGCGGTTGAATACTGTAGCTCCACCCATCCGAATGAAGTCATGTGTGGGGTTAGGGTGCGGTTGAATATTGTAGCTCCACCCATCCGAATGAAGTCATGTGTGGGGTTAGGGTGCGGTTGGATACTGTAGCTCCACCCATCCGAATGAAGTCATGTGTGGGGTTATGGTGACGTTGGATACTGTAGCTCCACCCATCAGGATGAAGTCATGTGTGGGGTTAAGGTGCCGTTGGATACTGTAGCTCCACCCATCAGGATGAAGTCATGTGTGGGGTTAAGGTGCCGTTGGATACTGTAGCTCCACCCATCAGGATGAAGTCATGTGTGGGGTTAGGGTGCGGTTGAATACTGTAGCTCCACCCATCCGAATGAAGTCATGTGTGGGGTTAAGGTGCCGTTGGATACTGTAGCTCCACCCATCCGGATGGAGTCATGTGTGGGGTTAGGGTGCGGTTGGATACTGTAGCTCCACCCATCAGGATGAAGTCATGTGTGGGGTTAAGGTGCCATTGGATACTGTAGCTCCACCCATCAGGATGAGGTCATGGATGGGGTTAGGGTGCGGTTGAATACTGTAGCTCCACCCATCCGAATGAAGTCATGTGTGGGGTTAAGGTGCGGTTGAATACTGTAGCTCCACCCATCCGAATGAAGTCATGTGTGTGGTTAGGGTGCGGTTGAATATTGTAGCTCCACCCATCCGAATGAAGTCATGTGTGGGGTTAGGGTGCGGTTGGATACTGTAGCTCCACCCATCCGAATGAAGTCATGTGTGGGGTTATGGTGACGTTGGATACTGTAGCTCCACCCATCAGGATGAAGTCATGTGTGGGGTTAAGGTGCCGTTGGATACTGTAGCTCCACCCATCAGGATGAAGTCATGTGTGGGGTTAAGGTGCCGTTGGATACTGTAGCTCCACCCATCAGGATGAAGTCATGTGTGGGGTTAGGGTGCGGTTGAATACTGTAGCTCCACCCATCCGAATGAAGTCATGTGTGGGGTTAGGGTGCGGTTGAATATTGTAGCTCCACCCATCCGAATGAAGTCATGTGTGGGGTTAGGGTGCGGTTGGATACTGTGGGGTCAGGGTGCGGTTGGATACTGTAGCTCCACCCATCCGAATGAAGTCATGTGTGGGGTTAAGGTGACGTTGGATACTGTAGCTCCACCCATCAGGATGAAGTCATGTGTGGGGTTAAGGTGCCGTTGGATACTGTAGCCCCACCCATCAGGATGAAGTCATGTGTGGGGTTAAGGTGCCGTTGGATACTGTAGCTCCACCCATCAGGATGAAGTCATGTGTGGGGTTAGGGTGCGGTTGAATACTGTAGCTCCACCCATCCGAATGAAGTCATGTGTGGGGTTAGGGTGCGGTTGAATACTGTAGCTCCACCCATCAGGATGAAGTCATGGGTGGGGTTAGGGTGCGGTTGGATACTGTGGGCTTAGGGTGCGGTTGAATACTGTAGCTCCACCCACCCATCCGAATGAAGTCATGTGTGGGGTTAGGGTGCGGTTGGATACTGTAGCTCCACCCATCAGGATGAAGTCATGGGTGGGGTTAGGATGCGGTTGGATACTGTAGCTCCACCCATCAGGATGAAGTCATGTGTGGGGTTAGGGTGCGGTTGAATACTGTAGCTCCACCCATCAGGATGAAGTCATGGATGGGGTTAGGGTGCGGTTGGATACTGTGGGGTTAGGGTGCAGTTGGATACTGTAGCTCCACCCATCCGGATGAAGTCATGGGTGCGTTTGGATACTGTAGCTCCACCCATCAGGATGAAGTCATGTGTGGGGTTAGGGTGCGGTTGGATACTGTAGCTCCACCCATCCGGATGGAGTCATGTGTGGGGTTATGGTGACGTTGGATACTGTAGCTCCACCCATCAGGATGAAGTCATGTGTGGGGTTAGGGTGCGGTTGAATACTGTAGCTCCACCCATCCGAATGAAGTCATGTGTGGGGTTAGGGTGCGGTTGAATATTGTAGCTCCACCCATCCGAATGAAGTCATGTGTGGGGTTAGGGTGCGGTTGGATACTGTGGGGTCAGGGTGCGGTTGGATACTGTAGCTCCACCCATCCGAATGAAGTCATGTGTGGGGTTAAGGTGACGTTGGATACTGTAGCTCCACCCATCAGGATGAAGTCATGTGTGGGGTTAAGGTGCCGTTGGATACTGTAGCCCCACCCATCAGGATGAAGTCATGTGTGGGGTTAAGGTGCCGTTGGATACTGTAGCTCCACCCATCAGGATGAAGTCATGTGTGGGGTTAGGGTGCGGTTGAATACTGTAGCTCCACCCATCCGAATGAAGTCATGTGTGGGGTTAGGGTGCGGTTGAATACTGTAGCTCCACCCATCAGGATGAAGTCATGGGTGGGGTTAGGGTGCGGTTGGATACTGTGGGCTTAGGGTGCGGTTGAATACTGTAGCTCCACCCATCCGAATGAAGTCATGTGTGGGGTTAGGGTGCGGTTGGATACTGTAGCTCCACCCATCAGGATGAAGTCATGGGTGGGGTTAGGATGCGGTTGGATACTGTAGCTCCACCCATCAGGATGAAGTCATGTGTGGGGTTAGGGTGCGGTTGAATACTGTAGCTCCACCCATCAGGATGAAGTCATGGATGGGGTTAGGGTGCGGTTGGATACTGTGGGGTTAGGGTGCAGTTGGATACTGTAGCTCCACCCATCCGGATGAAGTCATGGGTGCGTTTGGATACTGTAGCTCCACCCATCAGGATGAAGTCATGTGTGGGGTTAGGGTGCGGTTGGATACTGTAGCTCCACCCATCCGGATGGAGTCATGAGTGGGGTTAGGGTGCGGTTGGATACTGTAGCTCCACCCATCAGGATGATGTCATGGATGGGGTTAGGGTGCGGTTGGATACTGTAGCTCCACCCATCAGGATGAAGTCATGTGTGGGGTTAGGGTGCGGTTGGATACTGTAGCTCCACCCATCCGGATGGAGTCATGAGTGGGGTTAGGGTGCGGTTGGATACTGTAGCTCCACCCATCCGGATGGAGTCATGAGTGGGGTTAGGGTGCGGTTGGATACTGTAGCTCCACCCATCAGGATGATGTCATGGATGGGGTTAGGGTGCGGTTGGATACTGTAGCTCCACCCATCAGGATGAAGTCATGTGTGGGGTTAAGGTGCCGTTGGATAATGTAGCTCCACCCATCAGGATGGAGTCATGAGTGAGGTTAGGGTGCCGTTGGATACTGTAGCTCCACCCATCAGGATGATGTCATGGATGGGGTTAGGGTGCGGTTGAATACTGTAGCTCCACCCATCAGGATGAAGTCATGTGTGGGGTTAGGGTGCGGTTGGATACTGTAGCTCCACCCATCCGGATGGAGTCATGAGTGGGGTTAGGGTGCAGTTGGATACTGTAGCTCCACCCATCAGGATGATGTCATGGATGGGGTTAGGGTGCGGTTGGATACTGTAGCTCCACCCATCAGGATGAAGTCATGTGTGGGGTTAAGGTGCCGTTGGATAATGTAGCTCCACCCATCAGGATGGAGTCATGAGTGAGGTTAGGGTGCCGTTGGATACTGTAGCTCCACCCATCAGGATGATGTCATGGATGGGGTTAGGGTGCGGTTGGATACTGTAGCTCCACCCATCAGGATGAAGTCATGAGTGGGGTTAAGGTGCCGTTGGATACTGTAGCTCCACCCATCAGGATGAAGTCATGGGTGGGGTTACGGTGCCGTTGGATACTGTAGCTCCACCCATCAGGATGAGGTCATGGATGGGGTTAGGGTGCGGTTGAATACTGTAGCTCCACCCATCCGAATGAAGTCATGTGTGGGGTTAAGGTGCGGTTGAATACTGTAGCTCCACCCATCCGAATGAAGTCATGTGTGTGGTTAGGGTGCGGTTGAATATTGTAGCTCCACCCATCCGAATGAAGTCATGTGTGGGGTTAGGGTGCGGTTGGATACTGTAGCTCCACCCATCCGAATGAAGTCATGTGTGGGGTTATGGTGACGTTGGATACTGTAGCTCCACCCATCAGGATGAAGTCATGTGTGGGGTTAAGGTGCCGTTGGATACTGTAGCTCCACCCATCAGGATGAAGTCATGTGTGGGGTTAAGGTGCCGTTGGATACTGTAGCTCCACCCATCAGGATGAAGTCATGTGTGGGGTTAGGGTGCGGTTGAATACTGTAGCTCCACCCATCCGAATGAAGTCATGTGTGGGGTTAGGGTGCGGTTGAATATTGTAGCTCCACCCATCCGAATGAAGTCATGTGTGGGGTTAGGGTGCGGTTGGATACTGTGGGGTCAGGGTGCGGTTGGATACTGTAGCTCCACCCATCCGAATGAAGTCATGTGTGGGGTTAAGGTGACGTTGGATACTGTAGCTCCACCCATCAGGATGAAGTCATGTGTGGGGTTAAGGTGCCGTTGGATACTGTAGCCCCACCCATCAGGATGAAGTCATGTGTGGGGTTAAGGTGCCGTTGGATACTGTAGCTCCACCCATCAGGATGAAGTCATGTGTGGGGTTAGGGTGCGGTTGAATACTGTAGCTCCACCCATCCGAATGAAGTCATGTGTGGGGTTAGGGTGCGGTTGAATACTGTAGCTCCACCCATCAGGATGAAGTCATGGGTGGGGTTAGGGTGCGGTTGGATACTGTGGGCTTAGGGTGCGGTTGAATACTGTAGCTCCACCCACCCATCCGAATGAAGTCATGTGTGGGGTTAGGGTGCGGTTGGATACTGTAGCTCCACCCATCAGGATGAAGTCATGGGTGGGGTTAGGATGCGGTTGGATACTGTAGCTCCACCCATCAGGATGAAGTCATGTGTGGGGTTAGGGTGCGGTTGAATACTGTAGCTCCACCCATCAGGATGAAGTCATGGATGGGGTTAGGGTGCGGTTGGATACTGTGGGGTTAGGGTGCAGTTGGATACTGTAGCTCCACCCATCCGGATGAAGTCATGGGTGCGTTTGGATACTGTAGCTCCACCCATCAGGATGAAGTCATGTGTGGGGTTAGGGTGCGGTTGGATACTGTAGCTCCACCCATCCGGATGGAGTCATGTGTGGGGTTATGGTGACGTTGGATACTGTAGCTCCACCCATCAGGATGAAGTCATGTGTGGGGTTAGGGTGCGGTTGAATACTGTAGCTCCACCCATCCGAATGAAGTCATGTGTGGGGTTAGGGTGCGGTTGAATATTGTAGCTCCACCCATCCGAATGAAGTCATGTGTGGGGTTAGGGTGCGGTTGGATACTGTGGGGTCAGGGTGCGGTTGGATACTGTAGCTCCACCCATCCGAATGAAGTCATGTGTGGGGTTAAGGTGACGTTGGATAATGTAGCTCCACCCATCAGGATGGAGTCATGAGTGAGGTTAGGGTGCCGTTGGATACTGTAGCTCCACCCATCAGGATGAAGTCATGTGTGGGGTTAGGGTGCGGTTGGATACTGTAGCTCCACCCATCCGGATGGAGTCATGAGTGGGGTTAGGGTGCGGTTGGATACTGTAGCTCCACCCATCCGGATGGAGTCATGAGTGGGGTTAGGGTGCGGTTGGATACTGTAGCTCCACCCATCAGGATGATGTCATGGATGGGGTTAGGGTGCGGTTGGATACTGTAGCTCCACCCATCAGGATGAAGTCATGTGTGGGGTTAAGGTGCCGTTGGATAATGTAGCTCCACCCATCAGGATGGAGTCATGAGTGAGGTTAGGGTGCCGTTGGATACTGTAGCTCCACCCATCAGGATGATGTCATGGATGGGGTTAGGGTGCGGTTGAATACTGTAGCTCCACCCATCAGGATGAAGTCATGTGTGGGGTTAGGGTGCGGTTGGATACTGTAGCTCCACCCATCCGGATGGAGTCATGAGTGGGGTTAGGGTGCGGTTGGATACTGTAGCTCCACCCATCAGGATGATGTCATGGATGGGGTTAGGGTGCGGTTGGATACTGTAGCTCCACCCATCAGGATGAAGTCATGTGTGGGGTTAAGGTGCCGTTGGATAATGTAGCTCCACCCATCAGGATGGAGTCATGAGTGAGGTTAGGGTGCCGTTGGATACTGTAGCTCCACCCATCAGGATGATGTCATGGATGGGGTTAGGGTGCGGTTGGATACTGTAGCTCCACCCATCAGGATGAAGTCATGAGTGGGGTTAAGGTGCCGTTGGATACTGTAGCTCCACCCATCAGGATGAAGTCATGGGTGGGGTTACGGTGCCGTTGGATACTGTAGCTCCACCCATCAGGATGAAGTCATGGGTGGGGTTAGGGTGCCGTTGAATACTGTAGCTCCACCCATCAGGATGAAGTCATGGGTGGGGTTACGGTGCCGTTGGATACTGTAGCTCCACCCATCAGGATGAAGTCATGGGTGGGGTTACGGTGCCGTTGGATACTGTAGCTCCACCCATCAGGATGAAGTCATGGGTGGGGTTACGGTGCCGTTGGATACTGTAGCTCCACCCATCAGGATGAAGTCATGGGTGGGGTTAGGGTGCGGTTGGATACTGTAGCTCCACCCATCCGGATAAAGTCATGTGTGCGGTTGGATACTGTAGCTCCACCCATTAGGATGGAGTCGTAGGCACAAGAAGGATTTCAGTTTAAGTTATATAACAAAATACAATAATAAATCAATACAATGACACAGTTTAAACATTCATTTATTACATAGAGATTCTAAGTGTTTTGCGTAACTCAAGTATTTCCAAAGAGAAATGCATCCAAACTCATTCAAGGCCACCAAGCAATCATCGTCGTTTCAACATTAAACAAAAAATATGAACAATCCCCAGTCGTTAATATAAAACGTCATTCCAAAAGAGTAAAGAGGACACACACCTAAAATTCACCTCATATAATATAAACTACACCTCATAACTGTTAGTGTCATAGTGAAAAAGAGTCCAGTGCACCTGTGCACATCAACACCCTTAATGCCTCAGTTCACACACGAGCAGGGATGGGATGAACGGAGGACGGCAGGTGCGACGAACATCTGTGCAGCAAGAGCAAGTGACTCGTGGGTTGGGAGTGAATGTGAGCATATATTGCATTTAATAATGTGGATATTGTGAACAGCAGAGATAACAGCATCCTGGTACTTGAGCTGCCGGTTTAAACATAATAAAGGGAATATGCAGTGTTCGTCGATAGCTTAAAACAGATTTCATTGTATAGTAACATTGTGTTATAGTTGTGTGCGATATAATCCAGCATCAGTTGGATTTAACATTCAGCTGTATAATATGAGAGTCATAAGAGTGTGTTAAATACTGAACACTAGCACTGCTCTTCCAGAAACACTTGCGCTTACAACATTCAGAGCTTGCTTTTCATTGGCTTTCATGCTAAACATGATTATTAGGGAAATACTCCGTGAGAGCAAACTCTTATTAAGGGTCCCGATGAAAAATAAACTGAAGTCATTCAACATATGATTCATTTAAAAGGATATTGAAAAATTGATTAGGCCTATATTTCATTTCAAAATTGCAATACATTCAGGTTTTCACAGACATATTTCCAGTGATCAGTTTGACGCTTTCCCCATTCAATTGTGCAAATGTAACAAACGTGTCGCTGAATCTGATAGAAATGACCTGCTCTGGGCACATTTTAGGACCATTATGATTTTTGTTTTTCTTCTTTGTAAAATACATTATTTTCATGAAAATTAAGCAGGTTTACATTAACAAGCATGCAAAATAAATCTATTATTTAAAATATTAAGTTAATTAGTAAAGTATGCATGATCATAGAATTGAATGACAAGACAGCAAATAAAATATTACTCTATTCTTTATATTCAGAATTTAGATGGGAAATAATTCATGTAATTTCAATGTCGTGAAAATAATGTTACAATTCAATCATGAACATAATTAAATATTGATGGTGATTAAAACCGGTTTTCTTTTGCATTTAGGGGGAAATGTGAAAATTATTTAGTTTTAGTTTCCGTTTAGTATTTTTACAGCTCAATGAAATTTTGTCTGATAATCTTTTGTGTGTTTTCAACTTATTCAAAATGTTTGATGCGTTATTAATAATTGGGACAGGATGTTTCCCGTTTTTTATTATGATGCATGACTCTGCCAGATCTGAGCTACACAAAACTGCCTGGTATCCCACGATAGCAGAAGTACCATCGGTAACAAACGCAGAACAATAACACAAACATTTGATAACGGTGGAAATAATTCTTTAAGCTCATGCTCATAATAGAAAACAATCCAACACTTTCGTTAAGCAACACCCCACTTGAGTTTCCTGTGGACGTGGTTCATTCCCAGGACAGAAGTGAAGTTTGACAGCATGGGAATGATCTGAGGTAGCAAAAGATGTCACAAATCAAACGTTTACCCAGAGATAGACGGCCAGAGGCCAGAAATGTGCTTCATTACACTCAGCATACAGCATTTCATTACGCTGTAAGGGACGACAGTACTGTGGAGTGGCTTCAGACGCCGTCCTCTCAGCGTTTATCGTGACGGCCTTTAAGGTGGAAGGGTGCGGAGACAAACGGGTCGCCAGAGGTCACATCAGCAGTCAGGGGATCCTCGCCGGCTGGCTTGTGCTCAGGGTCAGAGTTCACGGGGCCTTCGTAGTATCTGGAATACTTGGAAAGCGCCTGGGGTCGAAAGGGCTGAGGCGGCACTTGGCCGAGGATGCTCTGATCAAGGGAAGAACCAGGATATTTCGGCTGGGCCACTGGATTGGTGTAAACCTTGCCGGAGGTTTCCTTCTTCCTTCCAAAGGGAGCCTGGAGAAATATATCAGGCTGTTGAGGCTGAGCTGCGGGACGAGCAAAAGGCGCATTGGCGAACACATCTCCATCGCTGTCACTGTCTTGCCCGATCCGGAACGGAGCTTTGGAGAAGACATCCACGCCTGGATCTGCACCTGGGTATTGGGCTTGCGACCGCAGCTGTGGAGGACTCTGGTTTTCCACTGGCACCTCGGATTCGGAAGACATCTGGAGGTTTCTTGCAGATGTGGGGCTTTGGTCGTCATCGTCATCCGAGTCTTGAAGTAACGGTCTGGAGCCACTGCAGTCCAGACTCGGAGTTTCTTCGCCACTCACCTGTGACCTCCCCTCTTCTTTGTCTCCATCGTCTTCGTCACTGGAATGAAGACAGTCCTCCACGGGGTTCTCCACACCCCCGCCCTCTAACAGCAGTCCATATCCATCACTCTTCTTCCTGGCTTCTGCAAAACACAAAAGCGTAAAAGAAAACTGATAGTTAGTGACACTCGCACAAATACTCTACAGTAGGAATTCAACAGCAGGAGAATCACTATCCTCTACACACAAAAAAAAAAGGTGCTATATAGCACTAAAAGTGTTTCTTTGGCTCGTAATCATAGGGGAACCATTTTTAGTGCTATATAGCACCATTTGTTTTTAGAGTGTATTGTTAAAGCCTGTATACAGCTACCGTGTGTTATATAGCCATGTTTCCATCCAATGTTGCACATTTGGAATATCGCATAAAACATTTGTGAATGAAGCAGCGTTTCTTTGTCAGCGGAAGAGAACAAAGTCGTCACTTCCTGATAAACCACTGTGTATAATACATTTCATAGATAATAAATAACTTGCACTCAGAGATTGCAGATGAAACGCAATAAGCGCGATCCTGTTATGCCTGCAGTCTGCGAGCGCAGTTGTCTGAAAGTTCATTACACTGAACCACTTTGATGACAGACTTTGTTCAGGGATTTCAGATTCGACCAAAACAGCATTTTAGATGCTTTGTAACGAGATCGGTCCGCTGGTTAGTCGTCAACATTGCGCAAAGTCACATGGCTTTTGATGCGCATCAAGGAATTTATTTGGTAAATACGTTTCCATCTTAGTTTATGCGAATGTTTTCTTATCAGATGCCTGAGTGCACATGGTTTTTATGCACATTTGTAGAATTTATGCGCATCTTGGTGTTTCCATCCATTCCATTTTATGCAATATCCCAGATGGAGCAAACAAATAGCTGGATGGAAACATAGCTAATTACATTACTGTGCCTCCTCTACAGGATAATTCAACCAAAAATAAAAAATCTTTATCATTCACTCGCGTCATTCCAAGCCCATATGATCTTATTACTCCTGCGGGCCACAAAAAGGAGCAATTTTGAACCTTTTTTTTTTTTGGTAATGAATGCAGACAGAGTTCAAGCTTCAAAAAGGAAGCAAGTCTACAAACAGTCACAATGTGTGTGAAGTCATGAGCCCATGAAAATCAGGGCATCCAACATGGATATTATTAGGAGGTCAAGTGCATGAGAGACGTAGAGATGGCAATCATTCTTTAGAGTCAGATCTTTTCAACTGGCTGATCTAGTTCACAAAAACAGTCGAAATGATTTGTTCACAAGTCAGACTGATTCTTGAGTTCATCTCACAGCCTCACACATCCAGTCACAGCGGTCAAGAAGATCATTTATTGTTCTCTTGGTCACAAAAAGCTTTCATTGGACTTCACAGGACATTGAATCCAGCCAGGAGCCATATAGATATACCGATACTTTCATAATACTTTTGAGTTGGGAAGTTTGAAGAGCCAGAAATTCATTGCTCAAGATTTCTCCTTTTGTGTTCGATCAAAAGAAGAACACTAAACGAGTTTGGAATGACCTTGATGGCATGGAATGATGATAGAAGTTTACTTTTGGGAGAACCATACCTCAAAACGAGGATCTGTGTTCAAGAGTGTGTAAAGCAGGGGTGGGCAAACTATTTGTCTTGCGGGCCACACTGGTTTCTTAAAATTGACAGAGGGGCCGGGGTGAAGGTCGTACCTGTGCATTTACTTATAAGAAATCCTAGAAAACCTGTATAAAGTATAGTTTGGTCTTAAATCACTCGACTGGGACACATGAAATTACAACAAAACAATATGAATACAATTTAATCGACCGAAAAACCATAATATGCAATGTGACTGAATCGTATATTTGCCTCAGCTCTAGATTGACAATCACAGGCGTCCAATCACAACTGACCTCTGGAAAAAAGGGAACTAACCAATGACGTTTGATGTTACTATTACAAGTCTCGCCCCACGACTGACAAAAATAAAAGTGCTCACGCGAGCAAAAACAGCAGTCGAGCGCGGGCTAATGTTCGCGCGCGCGAGTGATTAAAATGAGCTCGCGGGTACCCGTATTTATGTGTAGCTCTGTTTTCCGCTCGCGGATGTAATTAATGCGCGCTCGCAAACATCAGTTTTGCGCTCGTTCCTTTTTAGCACGGAATTAACGCTATAAAGGGGGTGTAGAGGGGTTTGCGACACACGCCTACTCTCCACCACAGCTTCACCGACGCTGCCGCGACAGAGTGACATTACAGGGAAATGTAAAATGAAGGAAGTTTAAAACAGGTTCGGCAAGTTCGGCGGGCCGGATATGGCCCGCGGGCCGTAGTTTGCCCACCCCTGGTGTAAAGGGACAGTTCACCTCAAAAATGAAAAGTCTGTCATCATCTCATTCCTAACAAGATTTTGATGACCAAATGGTTTTGGTGACCATTCACTTGGACACAAACAAGCACTCAGACCTTCCTCCACAGAAGACAAAAAGTCATACAGGTCTGGAACTATACAAGTGAGTAATAGAGACAACAGAATTAGAAAGGTTTGGGGGGAGAACACATGAATAAAATGGGGGAAAACAAATGAAGAAACACTCCATTACACAAGACGGCTACACAAAGAAGCAATACAGGACAAGTACAGCACATTCTTCCACAGTATAATCCACAGAAACGTCCACTGACAAACAGAGACCTTGTTTCCACAAACTGTCACTACCAGCCCTTCGTTTGAGCATTTCCGAGAGATGTCAAGTCAGAACCACTTTAAATCCGTTCATAAACTAACAGGAAGAACTGCTGGGGCCGTCAATACAACAGGCAGGTTTAGCGTGTGATATGTGTTTATACACACACTGACAGTCCTTTCGCTTTTTTCTTTAAGTTGTGCTTGCAATAGACAAGACTAATTCACTCACCAGAGCTGAAGTTATCAAACGAATCAAGATACCCGAAAAGCATTGAGAGCCATGGAAACAAGGTGGTTACAGAAAACACAATGACTGAACTGAAGGTCAGAGACGTGACGCAATTCTTACCTTCAGGATGAAGTAAAAGGTTGGCATTAATACAGGTTTAGTTGAAATATTAGTGCTTACATCCGAACACACATCAGAAGAACTGACAGTGGGATTATCTCGAACCAAACGCTATTCTCTCAAGAATCAAACATTTAAATCATATCCTGGGTTATCAAACAGGTTTTTCATCATTTCAGATTTGTTCTGTCATGATTGTAATGTCTGCAGTATTGCTATGAACACTGAAAACAATCAAAAGAAACGCCTGTGCGGATACACATTGGTTTGATAAAGGTGAACATGTCCAACGCAGCGCAGAACTCGAATCTAGCCTTAAAGGGACCGTTCAAACAAATACTGTGTTTCCACGTTGTTCCAAACCTGTACGACGAACTCTTATTTTTCTGTGGAAAACTTTTTTGTCAGCGGTCACCAAAACTGTTTAATTACCAAAGTTCTTCAAAAAAGTTTCACAGAAGAAGGAATGGCATACAGGTTTGGAGTGACATGAGGGTGAGTAAATGATGACAATTTTAATTTTTACAAAGAATTGAACCTTTAAAATAGCCTTTATATTTTTAATGCACTTCTTTCACTATTGGGAATCAATTAAAAATGATATTTTGATGATACCAATGTTTAAAAATTTCCAAGTTGGTATGCGCGTACAAGCTATCGGTCAATCCCTTACTGAGCAACGGCTAACTTTAATAAGAGAGAAGGACAAATCGCCTGAAAATTTCCATTGTTGAACAGCAACATGTGCACATTCATCAAAAGGTGCAAAACAGGAATGACGTACGTGTGTGTGTGTGTGTGTGTGTGTGTGTGTGAGTGATCACATATCAGTGTTTAAATCTGGCCAAGAAAATAAAAGAACGAATGAATTAACCCTTAACGGCCATAGACATGAAAACGTGCCATCCAAACTAAAACGCTTGTAATTGAAGAATGCTGGGGAATATAAACCCGAGGCTGGTGTTGTTTTAAAGACGACACCTGGCAGATAATTTTAGAAGTGAAATAGAAGAAGAAAGTAATAATATAATAATAATTGTTTGGAACACTTTAGTTTAGAGTCCAATTCTCACTATGAAATAGTCGTTATTAATCAGGCACATTACTGGGATATTGGCTGTTTATTAATACTTATAAAGCACATATAAATGCCTATAAATGTATGATCATATTCTACATTCTAATCCAACATAATACCTGAACTCAACAACTACATTACCAACTATTATTAAGCAGTAATTAGATTTTATTTTAGATTTAATATAGTATTTTATTAAACAATTTACTCTAAAACTGCAAGAAAAATCAAAGCCAAAAATATGAACAAGTTGTGTTCCAAGTCTTGGGTTGGAAATCCCCCAAAACTAGCATTCAGTGAGATTTTCTTCGGGCACAGTACCAAACTACGTCACTAGATGACATCCAAGCCCCATTCCTGACCATATTGTGTTTGAGTGATGTGAAGCACATCTTTTCATCATCTTCATAGCGTTTATGAGGTAGGCGTCCTGTTCAGAAGCGGTGCGGGCAGTTTGGCAGCATTTGATTTCAACCTCTAATAATAACATAAAAAGAATGTGCATTAAAGCGTATTGTTTAAGGTTTTTTTACATTCTAGATTTAAAGAAATGTTAGACCTTTATTCCCCCTCAAAAATTAAATGAATGTTATCTTTTGAACTCTTGGTATGAAATGAGGTTTTTACCAATCTTGTATGGGTTTTTCGTGTTTATCTCCATTTCAAAAAGGTCTGAACACGTCTATTTGTGTTGCAAATTAATAACTACTACTTCTTGTTGCAAATTAGTTACTGCTCCATTTTGAAAATCAGTCAGCAAATATGAAATTGGTAAGCTGTCAAATGATAGATAGTTTGTTAATGTGTCCTTTTCTTTTCTAATAGATCTTTAAAGGCTGACGCCCTACTGGTGGGAAAGAAACAGTTCAGGTGGAAAAGCAAAGCCTCATGTCTCCCAGTGAGGGAAGGCAGGTGTGTGAGGACATAAAAACCATTATTTATTTCATCAGTCTCCTCTAAACTGCCATCATGTCACTCGCACAAGCCATAATACAATGCAGAACCTGATCCGGGAACAACTCTCCAATCAGATTTGAGGGACAATTTACAGGTCTAGGATTATGAGTTACACACCTGTTATTTCCCTCTGATTTTAGGGATGACTTATGGCTAGGATGAAACGTTCGGACTGAAATTTAGTTCCAGGATCAAAAAAAAATGTTGACCCATGAACGCATCAATCTCTGCAACAATCAGGACATGCGTCCATTAATAGGACTGTGTTGGTTAAAAGTGGAAATAAAGGAAATTATAAAACATTGTATGGTTTTAAAATGTTCCTGTGACGGCAAAGCTGAATTTTCAGCATTATTACTCGCATAAGAAACGTTTCTTATTTATATACATTTTTTATGAATAGAAAGTTCAAAAGAAAAAAATTAAAAAAAGATAAAAATCTTTTGTAACGTTATCAACATCTTTACTTACACATTTGATACATTTAATGCATCCTTACTGAACAAAAGTGCTAATTTCTTAAAATTATAAAAACCTATAATAACGAATAATAATTAATATATAATTAATTTTAATTAATTAATTTATAAAAAGTAAAATGCTTAAAACTAACTGATCCCAAACATTTGAAGTGTAGAGTAGAGGAATTCCTCTCCAAAGGTAAAGCCAGTATTCATGATGCATGTGAATGTGGCAAACCTGATGTCCATTAACAAAGACTAACACACAACTATCGGTTCGCATTGACATTTTATTAACATCCTCCGTTTCAGAAAGTTCATAAAACAGAAGGAACACGGCGCTTGATAACGTGAAGAAAAAAAGATGAACTGATGCCATTCCACACTATAGATATTGTTGTCATCATTTTCTCCTGACATGGACCGCAATACACACTACAGCACAACAAAGACTCGACGTCAGACTAATTAGCTACATCTAAGATTGAATATGAGCACTACAGTCAGACGGAAAAGGTCACATTAAAACAAGCAAAGGGAGGAGAAAGAAAACAGAACGACAAAGAAAACCTTCACATAAACATAATATTGCCTACACTCTCATGGACCATCAGGCTAATTCATACCATCTCATGGCAGATGTTTGTATGATATGCTTGCGTCCCAATGATGGTTGGGATTAGAGCTGTGCCTTCATGCGTGTTTTTTTATCAATCATACTCCAATTCACACCATTGAAATTCATACGCAATCGCCACCTTGTAAAATAGTTATGTATTCTCATGAGATGGTTTTGAATATTGCACAACAATGTTCTACCGATGCAACATATGCACAATATTCAGACAAAACAAAGCTCTTGACATTTAACAAAAAACACACACGTTCACTACAAGCAGTTACATACCAAAAGAAATCATTGTGCTTCAGCACATCTAGTTATGAAGATTCAAACATGATGCATATACATACAGATATGATTTCTTATATTGAGCTCTGTTATATGCTTGATATGTGTTGGTAAAATGAGACACTGTGGAGAAGTGTGGACATGTCTGATACCTGCTGTCTAAACACACACGTGTAACCTCAGCTTTAGGACAGTGATTGATTGACTGATATTTGACCTTACTAAGATATTAACATTTGCTGAAAAGTTCACCATTTCAGTTTTTTTAATGCATTTTGTGTGCATCTTAAGGTAAATAACTGTTTATGCAATTGCAGTAATTTCATTATGTCTCTAGTTTGTATTACGATCAGCTTTATGAACAAAAAAAAAGTAAAAAAAAGGGGGTTTTTGAATTTCCATGGAAAATAACTTTTCAACCTAAATTTGATGTGAAGAACAATTTAAGGGTGTTTTCACACTTGTAGTCCGATTTGCTTAGCCAGGACCAAAACAACACACATTTAGTCCCGGTTCCCTTGACTTGTGATGGGGAAACATCACGACCAGGGCGAGATAAAACAGATATGCATCCACGTCTTTGGTCCGTGTCGCGCTCAAATATCTGTGAAACCACACCAGAGTTGGTTTGGAAGTGGAGCACGACCCATCATTTCAGTCTCTGCCTATGGTTTAGCGCTCCAGGGTTCAGATGAACCGAACTTACACAGCAATCGCACCAGTTTTCATTTGAATACAACCAAACCTACCAAGTGTGAATACACCCTAAAATCTGAGGAGAAAATGAAAAGTTTCCATGGATGTTGAAGGTTCTTCAAACATAAATATAAATGCCAATAAAGCAGTGAAAGACCTGAAGGGTTTCCACACTTTTAGTCCATGGCATTTCAAGTTATTTGTGATAATTTTCAAAATGACTTTTATTCAAACCAAATTAACCGTTCACGCCGATTTCTGAACTACAGTGGTACCTCGAGATACGAAATTAATCCGTTCCGAGGCGGCCTTCGTATAATGAGTTTTTCGTATCTTGGAACACATTTTACATGTGAAATGGCTAATCCGTTCCAAGCCCTCCAAAAACACCCCATTACATTTCATAATCGTCGTTGTCGCCAGGATTCAAACCTGTGGGGAGAAACCCCAATGGATCTGTAGTTCGTGGCCTTAACCTCTCAGCCACGACTGGTTGTGGTGCAGTATGCAGGGGGCCATTCTTGACTTTTGGGGGGCGTTGCGATCGTCTTGTGCTTTCACTTTAGTTTTCACAGTCGCGATTTTAAACAATGAGCGGAGTGGCTGAGCTAAAGCACGCCAGCACGTACGTATAGAAGATGCATGATGGGAGGGATGCTGTCCAATTAGAGAGAAGGATCTCATGGCTTGGCTAGCATCAGGAACCAATGGGAGAGCAGGAGGATGGTGGCGAGTCTACTATAACGAAGATGGCGGCGTGCGGCGCGAGTTTCAAAATTGTTATGGGGCGAATCTCGATCTTTCAGAAACCTTTCGTATCTTGAAAACTTTTTGTATGTAGAGCAGTAAAATTTTTCGTCTTTGCTTTCGTAACTTGGATTTTTCGTAAGTTGAGCCTTTCGTATCTCGAGGTACCACTGTAGTTTGAAAGTTGAATGGGACGTCAGAGAATGGACTAGAGAAGAGCAACATCGAGCCGATGAAGTAATGCATGAATATACATGACTTATGTCTGGTCAACTTCAGTATTGCCTGTAGAGAACTTAGTGTTCAGGTTAGACTTTCTGGATGTAACTGAATGAATCATTGTGTGTTTTAACCGAATCTCTCATCTCTGGTAAATGTCACAAGGCAGACGAGACCTCAGGAGGAGCAGACCGTCATAGGCTCAGTCCAAACACATGTACTCACCGTAAACTTAGAAAACAAACCCATATCGGTCTTACTGAAACTTTAAGAGATTAGGATTCAAAATAGAGGTTATTTGAAGAAGTAACGGATAGAAATGAATGCTGCCCACAGGCACAGCTCATGAGGTTTAGGAGCCGCTTATATTTACATTTATCCTTTAGAGCTCGATGGATAAACCGTTACTGAACACTGAACTTCTTCAGAACGCAGAACTCTGATAGTCGCTATGCTCAAGTTTATCCAGAATAGCCTTCATATGAGGAGAAACAGGCAAAACGTGACAACAGAATATCCAACTGACAGAAAAGCACATTTTACAACTTTGTGCTCTAACTTGGAGATAAATAATCTTATCGTATAATATTTATCTTGAGAATAATACACATTTATACAGATTCTCAGTTTTTACATTCATCCTACACCATCACAGCCCAATTCACCCTCAGCATTATGCGCGTTTCTTTTATCTACATATCTACATGCATTTACCCTTTGTGTGTCGTTACGGGGACAATGCAAGTATACAGGGGTAATACAGAGCATAAGTGTCCCACGCATGTCACATATAGCAAAAAGCAAAACAAAGAAGCATGGGGTATGAATGAATAAGAAAGACAAAAAGGAAGTAGGAGATGAGACAGAATGAAAGAACATCACAGAGGGACGAAAACCAAGACTGTGACAGATTTGAACGACTGCAAAAGGAAACGCCTCTGTTTAAATAAGTTTATACATTTATCTGTGACGTTACAAGTCTAGAACTTTGCAGGATAATCTAAATGTAACAGAGAGACGCAAGAAAACGTCTAAGGTCCAAAACATACTCTGCATAAGCATGTGAACGCTAACAGTTCTAGCTACTTCTGCTCCATTTCTGTTTTAATGACACAGACATTTAAGGTAATGATCACCTTTTTGAGGATTATGGTTTGTTTTCAATCTGGCCATTGCTAGCATGTTCTACACTACTGTTCTAAAGCTGGGGTATGTGTTACTTTTATTCAGAAAGGATCCAAAAGTGGCAGTAAAGACTTTTGTAATGTTGAAACAAATGCCGATCTTTTGATGTTTCTCTTCGCCAAAGAATCCTAAGAAATCCTTGCATCATGTTCACACTAGTAATTCTTATTTGATGTGTTCATATAAATATCATATACAGTGATCCCTCGCCACTTCGTGGTTCAAGTTTTGCGGGCTCAGTGCATCGCGGATTTTTCAAAAATATTCATCTAAAAATAAACAATTAAAAAATACCGCCATATCAGCAGCCGTATTGCAGAAAGCAGCGTTGCTTCATCGTGACGCGAGAGAAACGGTTTCCCAGGACGCCAGACAGTGTTGCCAGATTGGACTGACGATTTCCAGCCCAACTACAGCATAAAACCCACCCATTTAAGAAAATACCCGCCCAAGACCAAGCTTGTTTTAATGGAATTTATATGCATTTATATATGAAATTTCTATCGACCAGCCCAATGCATTTTCTTCCGGTCGGACGTGACCAAAAGGAGCCCAATTGGGTGGGAACCCGCCCAATCTGGCAAAACTGATGCCAGACAAAGAGAGAAACTCTCTGAGAGGCTTTGTACACGCCCACAGCACTGAGACAAGACACGTGATTGGTTCCCGGCGCGAGCTTGACCAATGAGAGCACGAGTCGATGTATCCCGTGAGCTGATTGGCTGATCCTACTTCGCGGATTTTCACCTATCGCAGGGTTCCGGTCCACATTAACCACGATAAACGAGGAATCACTGTACTGATAATTTCAAATAAAACTTTTCAAATATTAATAATGGGGATTTTTGTATAACACTAGTAAAATTAAGTTGGAGCTTAGTAATAACATGTTAATAGCACTAACATTAAAAACACTGAAATATCATTAATATTATTATAATACACATTAACATGTTGCTAAATATGGTAAACATGGTTTTAGATGAAAATTGACCGATTATTTTATAAGCTTAGGTTGCGTTAGGTCAAAGTTGACCTGGAAATGCAAAGGCATATGCTGATTTCCAATGCATTAGGATTAAAAGGGATAAGCATGTTTTCCACAGAAATATTTCTTGACAGCGATCTGCCATTGATTTAGTACCGTCATTTTTATGTTTATCGTTTACGTTTGTCAGTTTTGCAAATATTTAATCAAATGAAAAGTATTAAAAAGGGCTCGTAACGCATCAGATGGTCAAACTCATAACTCCACCCCGCGTGGATGAAGTGCCGCACACATTCTGGAGCATCTCTGCTGGTTTGCAGTGCATGGGTAAATAAATATCTGGTAGTTTGAGCGTTTTCTATTTGTACAAAGGCGAATTGTTTAAGTATTTGAGGAGCTGAGAAGAGTGTCTCTGTCTAGCGTTTGTCATTGAGTCATAGCCAATACTGTATAAAATAGCCTGTGTGAACTTCATCTTTTATAGCAAGGTATTTTGGCCAAATGACAGTAAACTTTATAAGGTTAATATAATAGTTTAAGCTGTTAAGCGAATGAAAATGTGATGCACGAACTTCCTCAGACACTCTATTGATGGACACAAAATGCATGTCCGACTGGTCAAAAAACGTGTAGCGCCATATGAGCTTAATATTGATAAAACTGTACAAATATAACCCATGCTTGACTGTAACGCAGTAAACACAGTCAGTTCTGCTCTAAGAGAACGTAAACAGATGAGAAAGAAAATGCATGTGTATCAGTTTAATGGATCTGTGCATCAGCTCCTAATGTTCCTGCTGACAAATTATGAGATTATATAAAAAATATCTATATGGCAGTTTTTCCTCAAGGTATTGATGTCAATTGTGGCCAGTGAAAATGTGGAGTGGCTAATGACTGGAAAACAAAAAAAGTACTGAATATAACATCCAAGTGTCTTACCAAATACAAAGCGCCAATAGATGTTATTTTAGTGTTTTTTGGCATTTTTTGCAAGAAGTTTCCGCTCGAGTACCAGACAAACATCCTCATCACAATACAAAGGTGTTTTCCGTGGTTTCCAGAGAGTCAAATTGTTGTAATATTAGCGGTTGTTAGGGTTTTCTGGGTGGCAGGCTCACATTTAACAAGCCAATCGAATCCCAATGAATTCATTCAAATTCTGTCACAAGTTTCCTCCCATTCAATCTTCTGTTTCATTTTTACACGTCACATGACAGACGGGCCTTCCAAGATGTCTTTAAAGAAGCGCATCCAAAACGTTTTTAAAACATTGTACGCAAATTTAGAAGTTTGTTTTGACATCCTGAAGAATGAAGCATAGATCAATGACGGAGTCATGGGAATGTTTATGGATCAACAGAAGAGAGACAAAGAGCAAACGTGAAAAGAATGTTAAAAGGGAAAATATGCAAGGTTTATGGGATTGCTTAAGGTTGAGGTTTCTAAACTCTCACTATGTTTTTAAGAATTGCACGCTGCCCTCTCCCTCTCTCTCTATTCATCTTTTCCTCTATAAGTCGATGAGTTGGTCCACCAGCAGAAGAGAGCGTGCCAGCGAGGGCAGACTGGTCTCAGAACTGCCGCTGTTGCTGCGAGAATGACCACCTAGAACATGCCGGAAAGAGGAGAAGAGTAAGAGAAGGAGAGAGAGAGGAGGAGGATGTGAGGAATGAGAAGTGTGAGAAAGAATGAGGATGAAAAGATGATAAGACGTTGACAGAGGGTCAGTGAAGAATGAGGGGTGAGTAAAGAAAGGAGAAAAGAGAAAAAGCAAAAACCAGATGAATAGCAGGAAAGAGGAAGCATAAAACGCTAAAAGATAACAGATCAGAATAGAAGTGGAATATTTTAAACAAGACGGCTAGAAAGTAAAAGCCTAGGTAACACTTTTTTGTGATGGTCCCCTTTAGACATTCTGTTGACTACAAGTAATACTGGACCTACATTTAACTCTATAGGAGTACAAGTTATTAGAGTATTCGTGAACGTTTGTTTAATTTCTGATAACTCTTTATTGTGATCCTCCCCAACAGACTTTCTACTGACTATGAGTAACTTTACAACTACAGGTCAACTAACTCTCATTAACTCTCAAGAAGAGCACTGGTTGACACTAAATATATGTCACAATACATAGTTTTTGTCAATTGATTTTTTTGGTGAATTATAACATTTGCAAGGTTAAGATAAAAACGCTAAAAGCCATTTAAAAATGACTGCGACAGTTTGAGATGGAGAGATTTAAGCACGTGTAAAATGAGTGCTCCCTATTCTTTTGCGATACTCGAAGCCAGATCAATCAGCTTTAACTTTCAATGAATGGACAATGTCAATCACCAGCATCTTAGGACATCTAACTTTCACTTTGATCACTCAAAACGTTTGCAACTGTATGCCTACGCTTCAGTGTGAATTATATCTTTTGCTGTTAGCCAAACTCCCTTACCTTGGCTGGAGCTTTTGGAGATGAGCACTGGAACTGGGTCAAACTGGTTATCAGAGATTTGGTCCCCAGTCTCAGAGGACTGGAAGCCTGAAGGAAGAGGTTAGTGCCGCAGCAGACCGGCGGAAAGGAAACAAAAAAGAAAGATTAGGAAGAGTGTTGGAGAGGAGGAAAAGAGAGCGATGATGGGATGCAAGAACAGGTGGCAATGCAAGAGATGGTCAATAGACTTCCAGAAAAATATAGTGCTTAATGTGTCACGGTCTACTTGGAGCATAAACTTTCATAATTTTAGCTGGACATATAGGCTAATTTACTTGCTTGAATTCAAATTGGTTTCTTTTTTTGCTGTGGTGTTTGTTTGGGAAGCTCCACTCAGTGTGTCGTCTCACTGGTCCAAAACCACAATCCACTGACTATACATTGTAACATAAATATGACCTGATTGAATACGATTATGTCTCGTCCCATTCTTGCGTGTCATTGTCAATGCCATGTGTTGTATGTTTGGTCTTTCACATACACCACCCCTCAAATGTTCAGTGTCAGTCACAGGTGTTGATGTTGTTTTGAGCAAAAGGAATGCCTCAGAAAGAGACCGAAAAGCATTTGGGTTGAGATTGTGAAACTGAACTTGCACAGCTATTTGTATTATGCCCAGATGTTTTTATCCAAAGCGACATTCAAGAAACACATTGACATTCTAATCAGTTCTTGCTTTCCCTGGGAATCGAACCATGACCTTGGAGTTGCAAGTGCCACAATCTACTGTTTGTGATACAAAAAAAACCTTGAGAGACAAAGGGGAGCACTTTCATTTTCATTAAAAAACAAAAACTGAGAAAAAGCCCAAAACACTTTATAATCAATGGCTCTTTACAAACACAACATGCAACTGTGGTGAGTATGCATGTGAATCTTACCCTGGAGGGACGGTCCACCGCTCAAAGCAACAGTGCTAAATTGGTCCATAGATGGTGCAGGGAGAGATGAGGGGGATGAAGCCAGTATTAGACCCCCAAAGGAGGGGAGGGAGAGAAGTGGTCCATCCAAAAGAGAATCCTGTCCAACCAAGGATTCTGGAGGACATGAAGAATAAAGATTGACAGAGAACAGAAGGATAAGTGGCAAGAGAAATATAATATTGAGGACATAAAGAGACAAAGTTCAGGTGGGGCAGATGAAACAGAGGAACTATGTTGAGGTGGGATGGGCAGGAGGAGGCAGGGAGAAGCTCTGCAAGACCCACAACAGTCTACGAAAGCTTGAATTCATTTTTTATTCTCTTTCAGGTCAACTATCATCATGGTGGAGCAATTTAGTAAAAAGACACTCCCAATCTGTGGCCGTGTTTATGGCAACAGACCTATTTTAATGGCACAGACATCCGAGCTAAAACAATCACCCCCTTGATTTAAGGCCCTGTGAAATTCCTGTTTATATCTTCAAATTCTGCTTTGTCCCATTGTTTTATGATTTAATACAAATTTATTGTCAAAAATAGGCCTGAGTGATAAATAAATAAAAAGTTAAGAGTATTTATTGACGGAAAACCTTTAAAAATATAGACCCGTCCCTTTCAGCACTCTGCTAAGATCTTCCAGGTCTACTGATATCTGCCAATAATTACAGCAGAACTACAGTACAAATACAGCCAACAGGCTCACGATAAGACACACTGACAGTAACCCAAGAAGTGGGATGTAGTTTGGCCTCTGGTCACGAGGTGGCTCTACTCACAATATAAACCATCAAAAACACAGCCCAACCTGGACTGCAATATCAGGAAAGATGACGGCACTTTGAGGCTTTTGTAGAAATATTCTGTAGGTTATCACATTAGTTTTGACCTAGTGTGCCATTGGTTCATTCATTTTGTTACCAAAACAATTAAGTACTTATTCAACCAAACCCTCCACATGTTCTGATCAACAAGCGATGACAAGCTATTTCACTGCTAATAACGGCGGATGACGCATGTGGTTATTGTGCAGAAAGTATCAGCAGTGGAACGGAACGAGAGTTATTCTGTTTTTGAGGAAAACATCAGTGAATACAGGATGACACCGGACCAAAGATCCTGCTCTATAGCACATAGAAATCACTAGGCTGTAAATCTAATAACTTCAAAAACTGATACCGGAAAAAGCAGAAAATCGATCTGCCAAACCAATCTTAATGAAATGAAATGTCTTACTCCGTGATCACAAACCGGTCACCCAGCCAGATCTTCAGTAGCTGTTTTGACTGAAATGTAATACTTGGAGTAATAACAATGTTAGCCAATTGTTTCAATGGAGGTTCACAACTGGCAGTAACAATAGCCCCTTTTCACACAGCAATCCCGGAAAATTGCCGTAAAACGACCAGAATGACTTTAGTGGTAAAAAAAACAAATATACTGTGAACGCGCAATTGTGGCTTTTTACTGGTACGAGACCATTCACACATCAGCACCAAGATACCATGATGTCAACCATCAGAAATGATCTGATGACAAGCGCTTTGGTTTCACTATCAGTTCAAACTGACCAAAGTGTTTGGCGTCTGAGTGACAAGCATAAGGGGGATGATCAAACAGAACGTGCTTCTGCTCTTAAAACACAAGACGTGGATAATAGGATCCATCTGCAGAACCACGGCGCTGGTGAAAAAGGGGCAGGCTATCGACACCTTGAAAAACAGCCAGAACTGATTCACTTAGTAAAGGTCATGGTAATTAACCAGTGAAGACTGCATGTGTGAAAGGGGTTAATGTCATCCTGAAAACCTTGCAGATTTTTCCTGCCTAATGTCAGCAGATTCAGTGCGTCAGTGAGCCGCTGTATAACGCATAAGAGAACGATTGGAGAACAGCCGACCTTGTAGTGCTGCTGATCCAGGATCAGTCTGTAGAGGATCCAGACCAGGGATCAAAGAATCCATCCCAACTGCAGAAAGAAGAAGAGAAAAGAGACAAATATGACATTTGAGAGAGATGGTCATGATGAAGTCAATTCACTCCATGCATGAAGCAACACCTTTAAACCAGACCACTCAAAGACATACAGATGTGCAATGAAGTTTACAACAACTATACAGACGGAGAGATGAATCTGCAATGAGGTTATAAGTTTAGACAGGAAGGCGCAAGTCAGAAATGTGGACGATTAGGGACATCCAAGAGTTCCTCTGAGCTGAACTGATCCCCATTAAAAAAACAATGAAGGCCACTGAGGCAATGTGCGGTTATGAGCAAAGAAAACAACAACAACAACAACAACAACCAGACAAGCGGCTGTTTACCATGACTACAGTCTGCAGGGCTGAAGGGGTCATTCAAGGGAAGGTCAGGGAGGATCAGGGAGGAAGAGGGATCTGGAGACTTCAAACCTTCAATCAACTTCTCTACTCCACGAGCCAAGAGGAGAGAAATCACAAGAAACAGAACATAAAAGTAGAGGAGCGGAAAGGAGAATAAATGAGTGATATGGAAGGTGAAAGGAAGGGGAGACAAAGAGAGGAAAGAGGGTGAGGAGAAGACCTTAAAGAAAAGAGAGGAGAAAAATTGTGAGAAGGAGAGGAGTAACAATGAGGAGAGTAAGAAGAGGTGAGGAGAGTGTGATGACAGATCAAAAGAGGAGAAGAGACCATGAGGGGAAGAGAGTAAAGAGAAGAAAGTGAGTAGATTACACAAAGAGAAGAGAAAATGAGAGGAGAAGAGAGTGAAAAGAGTGAGAGAGGGGACACTGAGGAGGACAGGACATTAAAAGGAGGAAAGAAGACAGTAAAAAAAGAAGAGGAGAAGAGAGGCAGTCAGGAGGAAAAGAGAGGAGAGTGAGGAAAGGAAATGAAAGCAAGAGTGAAGATAAAAGACAGAGGTGACCGTTAAGAGCAGAGAGAGGAGACAGGAAGGACAGGAGAGCAGAGAAGTCAGAGGCGTCCAATCCCACTCCTGGAGGACCAATGTCCTGCTCCGACCATTTAGTTCCTGAAGACCTTTATTAGCCGTTTCAGGTGTGTTTGATTAGAGCTGGAGCCTAACTCTGCCGGAGTGCAGTGTCCCTCCAGGAGCAGGACCGAGTTAAGTCAAGAGTGTAAGGGAAAAGGACATTTATTAAGACAAGCTAAGCATTAGTCATACAGAATCCTGTTGGGAAAAACAACCTGCAAGAGCACAAACTAACTGAGAAACCCAGCAAAATCCTTTGAAACCACACGGAAGGACCGATGACAGTCGGTTGCTTTCTTCAGTGCGTGGTCACTTCATGATCTCACGCCTGTGCCAGAACATGCATCTGTGTGAAACACTGCACTGGGGTCACGAAGCACAACGGTCCTCAAACCCGTTCCTGGGGCCAAGCACTGCTGACATTTTGAAAATCTCATTTGTCTGATTAGGGACGCATTCAAAATGTGCAGTTTTGTGGTTCCAGTAAAAGGATTGAGAGCCGCTGGTGGAGCATTACTAGAGTTTGAAACAAACCGATTATTAGTGTTAGACGCTTCACACCACTCGACCACCAGACAAGCTATTAGTTAAACTGGCAAACCGTCACGCTTTCATTCTCCCAGATGCATGCGTATCAGTCGAGACTCTTTTCTATGCTTGAGTCTTACTCACAGTCCTTGAGATCGTAAGGAGGACTTTGGGACGAGGGTATGGGAGAGTGGGGGGGTACTCAGGTCACAGAACAGCAGAACGCTCGCTTTCCTCCTCTCACTACGGCAGAGAGCAAACCATCAACCTTTAATCAAGGAAGGTCTTTAAGAACACCACTTAACAAAACCCGACTCAACTAGGGTGTTGTGAACGGTTGCTACAGTTTCTGAGAGGGTTTTAATCATATTATCATAGTTAGATCATATAAGGCGTTCAACTGGTCTCTAGATATGGCTACTAACTACTGTTGGGAACAGCGTCTGCTTTATTCTCCATAGATCTGCAGTGCACATGACTCAGCCAACTTCATGACCTTGTATCAGAAGGTTTGCCGGTGCCTTGAATGTGCCCAGCATGATCTGTGTGTCATCAGAGATTCGGAGAGGATTACAGACTGTGCTTATGTAAGACGTGCCAGCGTTAATCCACTCTCTGTGCTTTCTGCTGAGGATCAGCACACATGCTTCTCTTTTACATAAAAATTAGCATTTAGAACAATATTTATGCACCATTATATACAGAGTAGCAGAATATGTTTTTTGGGGTTAAATGGCAATGAGAGATGCATGGCATATTTCACAAATATCATACAAAAGAGGACCTGTAGTTCTTAAAATACAATTACAAAAAACTATGCATTTTGCATTTAAAACAACTGCTTGTCAGGATACGGGCAAGGATGAGCAAGGAACCAGGCAGAGCTTGAAACCGCGGCCACTCACATAACGTAGAGCGCGCGAGAACGAGCAACCACTCGTCTCACGCGCTCACAACAAGGACAAACACACGAGTCATGAATGTCCGAACCCCGACACAAAACCAAGGCCGAATAAGACCGTCTGGGGATCGGACACTATAACCCGCACTCGAACACTCGACGCGGCGTGCGCACACAAAACGCGAGACATTACGGTAGTGTCAGAGCTCTGCCACAACAACAAGAAATGACTACACCGAATGTGGCAGAACCTTGACAGAAAGGACATTAAACTGCACTATATTTGTGGAGAGAGGTATACATTTACCGGTACTTTAGCCATTTTTTTTGTTTATATTATAAACATTGAGCAATTCACCACAAATATAGTAAACAGGGTCCAGTTGTTCAAAAAGTTGGGATAAGTGTTTGATAAGAGTGTGGAAAATTGGAAATCCCAGTTTTTGCAAAACAGGATCTGGTGATCCATCTTATTTTTGTTCCAGTTTTTCAAAGCAAAATAGGATTGGATCACCCTGATCAAGATGACCCAACCTGGTTCACAATTGCTCCGAATTAGGTTCTTTACGTTGTAAATCAAACATAAAGAACAACAGCTGGAAGAGTCGATCTGGATGACTTTAAATGTCTTTAAAAATAGAATAAAAAATATTTTAATATACCATTTATATAATATATTCTTTCAAGTTTTGCATTCCCTCAAGAAACTTTGCATTTATTCACAAAGAACTTTTTTGAGAGTGAACGCAAAATAATTAAATTTCCATTTTCCTACATTTTCATGTAGTTTATACACAATGATAAAAACACTTAATTAAATATATTATTTTTGTTCGATATTAACAGATTTTTTGGGAATTGGGTGCCATAATATCTTCTTTTTTTACTTTACTGTAGTGAAAGTCTACTTCAAATTTTTTTTGTTTTAATGGTTAAACTAATCAAATATAAGCAAATATAATTTTTTTTAAATACAAAATTAAGATTTATTACATTTCTGTTTCTTTGCCAGATCAGGATCCCAATGTTACCAAAACATTTTGAACACCACATGCTCACGATTTGATCTTCCAATTTCCGAATTTCTTTTAAACAACCCATTTTCAAGATTTCATCCAAATCAAGATTTCATCCATTAATCTGAAGATCAACTGCATTTGCTTGATGCGTGAGAATAAGACTCGCTGATTCTGGTGAGATCTCAGATGTGCTTGTCAAACCTCACTGGCTCTCACACGTCAACCACATCTGAGCTTCCATTTACAATATTTGAGGAGTTCAATGTATGGGTGTTGATTAATGTTGATATGGGAATACAGGCCTAAATTACATCTGACTGTCTTCAGAAGACTTGGATTAAAACATTTAGTTTGTATGGATTACTTTAACAATGTTTTGGATCTTGAAAGTTTAGGTGGAATGACTGAAATCACTCAACGACCTTTATTTGTGTTTCCAAAAAAAAGTATCATGGGCTTGGAATGAGAGAGAGAGTGGAAATGCTTTTCTTTTTAGGATGAATTATCCCTTTAAGCCCATTCCCATGTGACAGACAGTCATCATCATTCATTTCTGTAGCACAAACTTGAGTTACAGTGCTCAAAGTCTGTATGAATCCATAATCCTAAATTGGACAAAAGTGGGTTTGATAAATTCTCCGTTTGACATTAATCACAACAAAAAGCTTTTAAAAGGTCTTAATCACCCAAACAACACGCTGGATCAGAATTTCCCCTTCAGCTGATTACGGACTCATCCAGGTGGCACAAATGCAGTGCCGTACCTGTCTTTATCTCCATAAATAGGGAGAGGAAAGGCTTATCCCTAGGCTGTTAGCCGGTGAGATGCACGTTACTTTACATCAGGAAGGCTAGAAGAGGTCAAGTACATGTAACGCTCTTTAAAACCTCTCAAAATACTTTGAAAGAGAATCAAAAATCACAACCCATTTTACTTGTGCAACGTAGCATGTTTCTGGGTGAATTTCCAAGACAAAAATGTGGGGTGGGACTTGATCCGTTGGGAGTTAAATGGATTGTGAAAAATTGGCATCCCAGTTTGAATTAAATTGAAAATCCGGCCGCACACATTGGTTGAATCTGTTCCAGGTTCACTAGGAAAATCATTGTTTAAAGTTAAACTAATTTTGCAATGCAAGTCTGTCTTGAGCGTTAACAGACTCCCAGCATGCACTGGGGCAGAGAGTAAATAGACAGTACCTCCTCCCTGAAGAAAGCCTTTATTGGAAGACACAGACTGCAACCCAGAAATCTGGTTTTCAGGACAGGATGTCTCTGCCATGTTAGCTGGAAACACACACACATAACTAAAATAAATATTGTGCTAAAAATGACTTGGAATACTTGATTTCGTACAAAAACGTTGCTTTTACCATCCAATTTGGCAAAATCCTTGTTGAGCAGCTCTTCTGCTGTGAGTTTGGAGAAATTGTCATCGCCGAAGGGGTTCCAGGAAGAAGCAGCTCCAGCGAAGGGTCCCGACGCCTCCCCTGACTGATAAACGCTCTGCTGGGATGAACATGGAGAACCAGAGGGAGTGGTGCTGGCAGACCTAAAGAACAACAAAAACAATCCTCCTAATTTTGTTTTGATGTCAATTTCTCTCTCTTTGACCCTTATAATTGAATAGGTTGCTTTTGCTGCTGTATTTTTAAGGAGTTTGCACCATAACCAATACAAATTCTCAGACATTGGTCGGCCTGGGGAGCATCGCTCCACAAATCTTGAAAATTAACCCAATTCAATTGTGTGTAAAACATCTTAGACCAATGGGTCATCATTGAGCATCTGCAGTCCAGTTTTCCTGACTCTATTTTTGGAACTAAAGAATCAACTGTGCTGAAAAATAAAAGGTTTTCTAGTCTAAGCAGGTCTTTCGGATTGGTCAGACTGGGACGTAGAAGGGCTTTGGGCACTGGGATGCCAATTAGACCAAGTGAGGGCAGGAAAGTTTAAAACCGTGGCTTGAATTAATTCCTGTTCATTAGTCACACTGAAATAAAAGGTTAAAATTGAGCATAATATTATTCTGACATATCCAATGTCTGCATATAGTAAGAGAAGTAGATCACGACTCCAGTACAATCTTTAACTTTACTCAATAAATTAACTTAACTTTACACAAATTCACTAAATTAACAGAATGCATAACCGATATAAAAAATTGGATGACTGATAACTTTCTACTGCTTAATTCTGAAAAAACAGAGATTCTAATTATTAGACCAAAAAGTTCAGCGCGTAATAATCTAGACTACTGCCTAACACTCGATGGCTGCTCTGTCAAGTCTTCGTCGTCAGTTAGAAACCTGGGTGTGCTCTTTGATACCAATCTTTCATTTGAAAGCCATGTTTCTAGCATCTGTAAAACGGCACTCTTCCATCTTAAAAATATATCTAAATTGCGACAAATGCTCTCTAAGACAAATGCGGAAAAGTTAGTTCATGAGTTCAAGGCTAGAATATTGTAATGCTCTACTAGGTGGTTGCCCTGCACGCTTAATAAACAAATTCCAGCTGGTCCAAAATGCAGCAGCTCGAGTTCTTACTAGAACCAGGAAGTATGAGCATATTAGCCCAGTTCTGTCAAACCTGCACTGGCTTCCTATTAATCACCGAATACATTTTAAAATCTTGCTAATTACTTACAAAGCATTAAATGGTTTAGCTCCCCAGTACTTGAGCGATCTCTTAACACATTATAGTCCTTCACGTCTATTGCGATCCCAAAATACTGACCAGCTTATAATACCTAGAATATCGAAGTCAACTGCTGGCGGTCAATCCTTTTCCTATTTAGCTCCTAAACTCTGGAACAGTCTTCCTAATACAGTTCGGGAAGCAGACACACTCTGTCAGTTTAAATCTAGACTAAAAACACATCTTTTCAACCTGGCGTACACATAACACATTATACATACATTTTAATCCAAATCATGTAAAATGATTGTTAGGCTGCATAATTTAGATAAGCCGGAACCGGGAACATTCCCATAACATCTGATGTACTCGATACATCAGAAGAAGAATGGCATCTACGCTGATATTCTCTGTTTATTCCGAGGTTATCGTGGTCAGCTGGATCCGGGCCGTATCCAGATCAGATGAAGGACCTGGACACGAGCACAGCACTGCCCTGAAGTGTCTGTGGAGACCGTGACTCTACTGGACCCTCCCCTGTGACGATCATGAACCCATCTCCAACCGGACCAAATTGGACTTCATATTGGACTTGAATTGTTGTATAATAATCATGCACTGTTTGGCTTTGGCCAGAGGAGAACTGGTCCCCCGACTGAGCCTGGTTTCTCCCAAGGTTTTTTCTCCATTCTATTCTTCATTCGTTACGTCACCTGCCGGAGTTTTGGTTCCTTGCCGCTGTCGCCTATGGCTTGCTCAGTTGGGGAAACTTAACACTTAAAGTTCATCAATTGTATTGATTCGCCTGCTCTTTTGGAGCTGCTGTTCAGCCAAACAAACTTTGTTTATATTGTCTTTTCTGTGACCACTGTAAAGCTGCTTTGAAACAATCTACATTGTAAAAAGCGCTATATAAATAAAGGTGACTTGACTTGACTCAATGCATGACAGAGTAATGGTTAAAGATGAACTATAAAATGACTGATGAAGTATTGTCTTGATTTACTTGGACTTATTAAGGCTGGCCTCAGCAGCAGCAGCTTGAAGCAGTTGAGTGGATTTGCTCACAGGAACTCCAAATATGGTGCTGCGTGTGACATCACTCAGGATCCGCCTGTGGCCTCCCTTTGGGACGGTCTTCGGGGAAGAGGGCGGAGTCAAAGAGCCGACTTTATGCACCCCACGACTTCCACCCATGGACTTTTACAGAGAGAAAAGCATAAAGACAAAGCAACGTTAAAGTCGGTGAAAGCACAAGAATATTTAAATGCTAATTTAATTTCTGAAATTACAAAAGGTTGTTCTGTAGAAAAGATGGAACAAAAAGAAAAAAAAAATCTGATATCTCACTGATTTGTTGAAAAAAAGTTGATTGTGAAATGAGAAAAAGGTTTGCCTTCGCAAGGTTAAATGTCTGTTGTTAGATGAACGATTTCTTTTCATTTTAATAGAAAAATATAATCAGTTGAAGCATGTCATTTATTCACCCTCATGTCATTCCACATCTGTATAATCTTCTTCTACATTTCATCCTGGGTACCTTTTCTCCATTCAATGGAGTCGATATGGACTCGGCTCCAAAAAAGCAAAGAAACCCCCCACAGAGCCTCATTCAAGCAGCTATGTTTCAACTCTTTGGAGGCCATAGGATTTGAAGAACAGACCAAAAAGTTGTTACTCATTGAAAATCGTGTCTGCCATTGCCCTCACACCTTCTCTGTGCTGTTGCGACCAACATACAAACACAAATTAAACCTGAGGAATAGAGGAGAGGGCTTTCCACCGAATCTTCAACCTTTGGTCCTCAAACGAAACTGACTCATTGAATTCATTTCATGTGAATATTCTGCTAAACTTCTCCTTTTGTGTTTTACAGAAGAACAACAAATGAGATGTTTGGAAAGACATTAGAGTTAAAAATGAATTTCAGATGCTTCATGACAAAGTTACGGAAATTAGTCAGGGTGGCAGCATATTTAAGACTGTGTTCAGTGGATCGTACTGCCGTACTGTGCCAACTGTTCAGTTGATGAAACCGCTTTTGTGCAATATGTAATTAAACAGCGGCTCTGTTTTCTAAGACACGAGTTTTGCGGGTTGCCAACGAATTCCTGTCAAAATGAAAGCTTTAAGCTTTGATTTAACTTGTGAAAATTAAGACAGCCATTAAAATCATTATCATAACTTTATAGTAACTTTAAAATGCTTGTTTTTATGTTACAGTGAAGTGACAAAAGTAATATTTATTTGTTTTTAACAACAATTACTATTAAAATCAATCTTGCAGCCCTAGTTGAGTTTACAAATTATGAATTGGGACCTGAATACAGAGAATCCCACTGTAAAGACCGAGTCTATCTTTCATTTTCATCTGCGTAAAATTCAGTATGATGACAGCCCTGACAGACAGAACAACTCCTCTTGTGTTGTTCATGACACCCTGCCCTGCAGGAATAATTACACCGACACTGTCAACACCAACTGGCTTAATGACAAATGCAAGTTATGCATGTTAATACTTTAGTTTTGGGACCAACTCTCATTCTCACTATGGACTAGTTGTTTATTATCATGCATACTTATTAAGCACATATTAATGCCTTACTCTGAATGGCCATATTCTGCAATGTAAACCTAAACTTAACTTTTAATAAGCAGTAATCAGGAGTTGAGGCAAAAGTCATTGTTAATAGCAAGTGTTCCCCAAACTATAGTGTGACCAAACGTTTACAACAATGAATCCCATGAGAGCAAGGTTTAAGGTGCAAGGAGAGTCAACAAGTGGAGGAAAAGGCTCTGGAAAGCAAAGAGAATGGGTCTAACAGAGCAGAGACAGATATTGGGAGGGTTACCCTCTGCCCTGGGTCCACTTCAGATGGTGCTGAGGTGGGTTTAGGTGGAGGAAGGGTGGAGACATGTGCTGTAGGAGGTGGAGGTGCCATGACTTTGGTTTTAGGTTGGGCAGACGCGGTCGCAGACATATCACCATCTATGTTATTGCTAGCTGAAGCCTCTGCAGGCGGAGCTGGGGCCGTTGCTTTGCTTTTTGTCTGAGCGGTTGCTGATAACGTCAGGAGGCTGGTTTGAGGGTGGTGCATGGGTGGAGGGGGTGCCCTGCTCTTAGGTTTAGAGTGTGTAGAAACAGGGGTGGAGGATGATGCAATGATGGCGCTGGTCTGCGATGAGTGATGCTGCTAAAATAGGAGGGAGGTGCAACAATTGACATCACATGGTTCGTGTAAAATCTCATGTAAATGAGCACTTATAAATCCACTACACGCCTTTCCCAGAATATTTCATTCACATGGAGGGGGAAAAAGCAAGGTAGGGCTAATTTATCTGTCTGGATTTGATTAGATCATGAAAAGTGAGTCAGATCTGAATGCAAGTTTGCAGTGGATAAAGTTCACAGTCAGACATGAACATTTATTAAGGAGGTAAACAAGGTCAAGTCTGATTTCATGCGGACTTTAAATTCTAAGTTTATCTTACAGATTATATCCAGAATGCTTTTTACCTGTTGTTGAGCAGTAAAGAAGGCTGTGTTCTGCTGCTGAGCCAGCAGGTGTGTGTTTTGGGGTGGAGAGGGGCTGGCCTGCACTGGGAGAGGAGTGCTTTGCTGCGGAGCGACAGGAACCTGTGACTGGGCAAGAGAAACCATGTTCACACCTGTGAACAAATAGAAAAACACAAACAGTAAATTTGATATTCCCAGGAAAATTGGTTTAAATTGGTGTCTTTTCAATATACAAACAGTTCAAATCCACAGCAAGATTTTTACCACTGCATTCTACAAAGTATATTAATCAACCAACAATTTAATGTGTTTGCAATACATATTCTAAGTATACTTCACAAAAAGTGTTTGTTATAAGGAACTTTGAGTTTTTTTAAGTTATGGCCACCAAGGCGTCATGAATTTGATTTAAAAAAAACAAACAGTAAAAACAGTAATATTGGGAAAAATTATTGCAATGTAAATCAGCTGTTCTCTATGTGATTATATAATAGTGTGATCAAAACAACAGTTGGGGAGATGGGTGGAACACTACTTCGACCTCTACTCCAGACGGATCACGTGACCTCCGCAGCACTAGATGCCATTGAACGCATGCCAACCATGGAAGAACTTGATGCAGAGCCAACAGTAAACTGAAAAACTGGCCTCAAGAAAATCCCCCGGCAGTGATGGGAAACCGTGCAAGTGTTCCCTATTGCTCCCTCTTCACAGAGTGCTGTCAGTGCTGGAAAGGAGGAGCTGTACCGCAGGATATGTGGGATGCTAGATCGTCTACAAGAATAAGGGCGAGAGAAGTGAGTGCAATTATAGAGGCATCTCCCTTCTTAGCATTGTAGGCAAAGTATTTGCTAAGGTCATCTTGACCCGACTGCAGAAGCTGGCTGAACGCGTCTACCCGGAGTCACAATGTGGTTTCCGCACAGAGCGGTCAACCGTAGACATGATATTCTCCTTACGACAACTCCAGGAGAAGTGTAGAGAACAGCAGATGCCCCTGTACGTCTCCTCCATTGATCTAACCAAAGCCTTGACCTGGTCAGCAGAGACACTCGTCAAAATCCTCCACAAGATCAGCTGCCCACCAAAAATGCAGAGTTGGATTGAATCCTGAACAGTGCAGTTTGACGGCAGTTGCTCCGAACCTTTCAGCATCAGCAGCGGCGTCAAGCTAGGCTGCGTTCTTGCCCCCACATTGTTTGTGATCTTCTTTGCCCTGCTCCTCAAGCATGCCTTCGGTTCAGCAACGGAAGGAATCTGCCTCCGCACCAGATCAACAAATCTCGCTCACCTCAAAGCCAAGATGAAGATACGAGAGACGTTGATCAGGGACATGATATTTGCCGACGACGCAGCACTCGTCACACTCAGGAAGAACTACAGTCACTGAGGAGTCGTTCTTCCAAGGCCTGCACAGTTGACGACTACCAGCTTGACGTCGTCCACCAGTTCACGTACTTGGGCTCCACCATCACCGATAACCTCTCCCTTGACGCTGAGCCTGACAACCGAGTGTGGACCAACCCCAGGCTGACCCCCGCAACAAAGATGGCTGTACGGGAGCGAGACGTGAACCACATACGCGAGACAAGAGCGGAGACTGAACGCCTTCCATCTACGAGGTCTGCGCTGCATCCCGGGCATTACCTGGCAAGACAAAATCGCCAACCTTGAAGTTCTGACTCGAGCCGGCCTTCCCAGCATTTACACCATGCTCCGACAACGTCGCCTGCGTTAGCTTGGTCATGTGCGCCGCATGAAGGACGGGAGGATCCCAAAGGACATCCTCTACGGGGAACTGGCATCTGGGAAGAAGCATAGGTCGCCCGAACCTGCGATTTACGAGTGTGGGACATGAAAGCCATCGACAAACACGCAGTCCTGGGAAGACCTCGCAGCAGACCGCCTGAAGCCGAGGAGCACCCTGACCACACAGCTCAAGACAGGCGAAGAGAACATGATGCGTGCAGAAGAAGAAAAGTGAGTTACGGAACAACGACAATCAGGAACCGCCTACAGCTGCGACTTCTGCAAGTAGTAGTTATTGCTATGCTGTCCCAGACAATCAGACACGAATCAAGACGAGAACTAGGACACATCATCCATGATCAACATGACCGACAGAGGCTTACAAGGATCAAAGCTGATTTTATTAGATGATAAATACAGTAAAACAGTGTAATATTATATCAGTGTAAAACATTTCTATGTGAATATATAGTAAAGTGTCATTTATTTCTATTTGTATACATTTCTAGCGCTTTTTATAATAGAGATTGTTTCAAAGCAGCTTTACATGGATAACAGGAAATTAATGCAACAAAGTTTGTTTTGGTTGCACAGCAGCTCTAGAAGAGCAGGACAACCAATAATACTGATGAATATTAAGCGTTTAGTGCTTAAACATTTCTGATTACTGTTCATAATAATCATACATGTCTTCTGAATGATTGCTGAAGGATCATGTGGGGGTACGCAGTAGTAATCACATTACTTTTTTTCAAGTAACTAGTAAATCACTCAGTATTCCTCAAAATGAATAAAAACTGTGAAATGCAAACTCTGAATATTACGCAAACTTGCAATAATTAAATGTTAAATAACACAAATGCATTTATTAACATGTGTTTTTGCTGCTGACCTTCAATGATCCAATGCATAAGCAAAAATGACTTATATAACCATGTATAACCATGCTAATAAGCAAAAATGACATAACATTTTTGTTTAGTTCAATTGTTAAGTGTTAAACCTTCTTTTCTTGTGTTCTATTCAAGTATGATAGTTATGATGGCAGTACAGCTGAAAGACACATAAAAAACAAGCAAGCGCAGCCCAGCTGAGAAAAAGTAAAATAATGTAACATAAAAAGTAACACTATTAGAATAACACAATATTGTAACAATACTTTTAAAAAGTAACTTTCCCCAATATTGATTATCAATGTTGTATCTTTATATTTTTATGGAAACTGTGAAAATCTTTTTATTTTTTCCTTTTTTTCAGGATTCCTTGATCAGTCGATAGTTCAAAAGAATAGTACTCATTTGAAACTAACAATTTTTGTAGCACTGTCAAAGTCTTTAAGTCTGTTTTTGTATATTAAACTGTCATTTTACTGTATGACAAAAATAACCTATGGTCTGTGTGGTTGCAGTTTTACGGTTTTGTGTAGCATTTGCATTTCCAGTGATAATAAATCAGCATCCTAAATTATGACACGGTGTTTCTTCCAGACCCAGATAACCTGGTGCTTCAGGAGGATGTCAGTATACTCATTTTCAATAAACCGTGCCTCTCTTTAATTAGCATTGGCTTCAGAAATAAGAAGTGAAATGATAGCTCAGGTTCATTAGCGAGGTTTTAAACACACTGACTGAATCAGTGGGAATACTGGAGTCGTGCGTGTCAGCCAAAGATACATGCCGGTCAATACAACGAGAGAAGTGTCATCAGGGGACGAGAGCAACAGTAGAAAGCATGAAGGACTGCAGCCACACACACGGGTTGTTCTGGCGGTGATGCCTAGATGCTGTTTGATTCTGGATGGAGGAGAATAAAGGACCACTCACTGATTGGCTGGCTGGGTCCCGCAGGTGCATTGGCTCTTTTGCGAGGGGTGAGTGCTGGTTGGATGGGCAGGATGCCTGCGATTGGTTGAGCTTGTCCAGCCTTGGGACGCTGCCGTGGCGCTATGGATGTCTCAAGAGTGGGGACGGGATCAGAGAGCCTGAAGGACAAACAAAAGTTAGAGTCGAGTCAGTGCCTAATTCGCCACTGGTTCCCTCGAGATTTTCCTATGGGACTTGGGTTTTTTCAGTCCCTGAGTAAAATAAAGTGTGAGGTAAACATTTTGCCGTGAGGTAAACAAATAAGGTACACATTTTGTTCAACAACATAAACTGCACACACCCATATCAATAACGGGTATTTTGAAGATGTTGTGGTGAGCAGGGCGCGAGAGCGGAGCATGACTGATAATGAGCGTCACCTGCACACTGCATCGGCGTCGCACCTCACGGAGGAGCGGAGGCATAAAGAGCGACACCAGTGAAGGATGAGAGGACTTTACGCTGCGTTTTGAGTGTGTGCACGCATTCGGCAGTCGTTCGTGCGGGACGTGCCGCCATTACTTTCATTTTGTTGCTGGTTTATTTGGAATTAAAGTTGTGAAATGTTTGCCGGTTCCCGTCGCTTCTTTCCCTTGATACATATGTTTATTTTAAAAATCAAATGTTTCTACTAAGTAACTAAATAAGAAAGTTTGGGGTGTGAGTGTGTGCAGTTTCAAGCATCATTACATTTTGTTTGCCACAAACCCCATTTCACGTCATCCCTGAACCACTATATGCATTAAAAAAAAATCATTCGTCATAAAAGTGTAGAAACATCTGAGTTCACACAGATCAGCGAAAGACTTACCTGGCTTTGTTTTGACTCTTCTTGGCCACGGCCTCGCTGGCTCTGATTGGCTCTGGGAGTTTTGCTGGAATGGGTGTATTCTAGAGGAATGAGAGAAATATTATTACCATCACATTGTTACATTTTGTATTTGCAACTCATTTTATTTGGCATTTAAGACTTTACTGGATTATGAAAAGTGGCCATCTACTTCTTATCAATGAGTTTGCAGGTAACCGAACAGGAAAGGGGATTCAGATGACAAGCAACTTTTCCAAATAATTGTTTTCTTAAATTGTTAATTAAAACCAAAACTGAAACTACTCTCAACTGTTATAAAGCTCAAATAAATTATGAATATTAGATATTAAAAACTTAAAAGATATATTTAAATAACTAATAACCAATAAAAAATGCTGCCTTGGAAAATAACTAACAGCTTAAAAAGAATGAAATGATCAAAACTGAAAAAAATATAGCCAAACAAAATAAATAAAAGCACATAAAATTACTAAAACAAACTAAAAATAAAATATGAATAAATATTATTAGTATATAAATGATAGTAAAATAACACTGATTAACATGCAGCAATTAACCGTGCATGAAGACCGTGCAGGTTGACTTGTAATTTAAATTAAATCGAGTAGTTTCCCATACTGATGTAGTCTCAGTCCTAAAGTGTCAATTTAATTTCTACAAAAGAGTAAGAATAAGCAAAAATGACAAACAATGAACGACAGGCGTGTTGTTGGTGCCAACAAAGGTTTTCTCATTAGTTCTGATATTTATTACACCAGAGAAACAAATCATATAGGCAATCAGTGTGATTTCCCTACTGTAAAATAGCAGTTTACTTCCCAGTAAGATTGCCTACGTGCTTCAGAACAAAAGTGGGAACTTATATCAGACTAACTTTGTAGCAGCAACACTGACAAAAAAAAGAAGAAGAAAGTTTAATGGAGGTCATTCCTTTTAAACTCTAAACAGCACTTTAATGGAGGGGCCGCTGGATCAGGGCCAAATGGCAACCGCAAGTGACTTCCTCTGCCGCTACACTTATGATATCTACTGGAAGGGATGGCCATGAATCAAACATGGATTAAGAAGTATGTGCTGGAATAAAGAACAAAAACCCTGTAGAGTGTAATAAAAGAGCAAACACAGGAGGAGGGGAGAGAGATCTTAACGAGATGGTCTTACGTCGATGTTCTGTACTGGGCATTCTTTCCGTGACAGCTTAAAGGCAAAATATGACACCTGGTAGATATCTGGCCTTGCATCAGGGTCTGGCTCCAGCATGTAACCTGAGAGGGGGGATAAAAATTAAACAAAACATGATTTGGTAAAACATGATTTTCAGAGAACAAATTTTGTTTCTATTTTTCCTCTTTGTATTACATGAAGGTCATGTTTTTTTGGTCTTTGCTTGTACTACTTTTTCAAACACTTACATATGTATATTTCTGTCTCGACAACGCTCAGAGTGTTTGTATGATAATAGATATGACCATGCTGATATGTTTGGCCTAGGCCAGGGGTCGGCAACCCAAAATGTTGAAAGAGCCATATTGGACCAAAAAAAATAAAAAACAAATGTCTGGAGCCGCAAAAAATTAAAAGCCTTCTATAAGCCTTATAATGAGGGCAACACATGCTGTATGCATCTATACTAGCTATATTAGCCTACAATCAAAATGATTAGGTTGACCATGAATGCATAATGAGCAGTTATGATTATATGTTTATTTTCCCTGCAGTGCATTCTGTAGAGAACGACGCACCACGCGACTGTTCTGTTGTACGATGTCGCCTCAAGTTTAACTTCTTTACAATATTAATGAATTATGTTTGATTGCTTTGATGAAATTAAAGAAATGCAATAAAGAAATATGATTTTTGGATGTAATTTTTGAGTATTCGAAAAAAAGTGCCCCTAAACTAAACAGTGCAATAAAACGCAGCCTGCGTTTATAAAAATAAAACAGCAACGGTTTTCCACGCTTTATTATCTCCCGGGTTGCAACAAAACTTGCAGCAGTAGTGGAGTTTGGAGATGCAATCCACTTCTTAAATCTATTTTTTCGCTCCCCTAATTTCTCCAGAAGTCATGCAATCGCACTTTTTCTATCTTTCCCAACTGGGTAATCGGCTGCAAATGTAGCATGCCTTCCCTGGAAATGTCTTTCCTCATTACTCGTTTTGTTATTTGACAACTTCTCACTACAAAGCAAACATTCAGGCAATCTTTCCAAAGATTCGGTTCAAGAAACGTTAAATCCTCTGTTGTCCTCAGTTATTTTTCTCTTTTCCCCTTGGGATCCTGTGTGTCTGCGCCATCTAGAGTTTCATGATTTAGATATACTTGGGCTATATACAAAGTCACGCATGTACGTTATGTACATCTCTGTCCTAACCTATAAAAACCTATTGAAATAGTTTTAAATCTTTTTGAAAGACATCTACTATGCTCTTGAGGCTGCATTTATATGATAACGTCTACAGCACAAACAGTAATATTGTGAACTTTTATTACAATTTCAAATAAAACTTTTCAATTTTAATATATAATTTGTTCCTGTGGCGGAAAAGCAGAATTTTCAGCATCATTACTCTAGTCTTCAGTGTCACATGATCCTTCAGAAATTAATCTGACGTATGGCTCAAGAAACGTTTTACAATTAAAAACAGTTATCCTGCATATTTTTGTGGAAACAGTGACTCTTTTTTCTTCTTTAAAAAAAAAAAAACGGCATTTATTTGAAATATAAATATTTTGTAACATTATAAATGTGTTTAACGTCAATTTTAATCAATTTAACGTGTTCCTGATTGATCAAAGTATCAATTTCTTAAATGACTGAGCTCAAAACGCCTGAACAATGTACATTTTATTAAACGTTTACATACAAAATATTTAAAACTATGATAATCTATACAAAGAGCAAAATAAACAAACCACTTTAATATTTATTGCATTAAAAGGTATTTAAATTCTTAAAACAATTATGACTGTACTCAACCCTAATAAAATTTGTATAAAAAAAACGTGAAAATACTTTTTGGGAAATTATAAAAAATTGCAAATGTGAAAGTATGATTTAATTGTGTGCATTTAGGACAGACGCATCAAAATATTAGCTATGAAACTAGCATGAAGTTCATCAAAAAGTAAAAATTAGGATAACCAATCAACACCTGAACTTACGAATGAGACCGTGCATATCGTGTGAGTAGCGGGAGTTGTCTGGGATGGTGAAGCTGCCGTCACAGATGGCCACCTGACTCTCTCCAAAGGGCAATGTGAAATAACACAACTTATACAACAAGCAGCCCAAAGCCTGAGGACATAAACATACAAGAGTCGTGTTTCTGAGCACTGTAAAAGAAGAACAACCATGTTTAAAAACACTGTCAACAGGAAGGGTGGCTGAAGACAAACCTGCTACTGAAATAAACTGTTGTTGTCAATAACAGAATTATTCTTGACCCATTTAACTTACCCATATATCAGCTTTAGTAGTGATAAGCTTGCCCCCATAAAGATTCACCATTTCTGGGGCCCGGTATGAAAGAGTAGTGTACCTATAAAACACAGAGTAAACCATTCAATGCATGTTAACAAGAAAAACTGATGTACAATAAAAACAAGGAAACTGACGCTCACTTCTTGATTTCTTCTTCCACAGACGCCACGCCCTCTGTTTGTGGATCCTGCGAGCGGTCGATGGCACTGCCAAAATCACACAAGACATAATGACCTCTGTCATGCAGCAAGATGTTCTCCACCTGGAAAACACAAAGAGAGGAGACAAATGTTGTCCATGTTGCCTTTGGCCAGAGGAGAACTGGTCCCTTCATTCTGTCTCTTTGAGTTCTTGCCACTGTCGCCTCTGGCTTGCTTAACACTTAATATTCAATGTTATTAATTGTGCTGCTCTTCTAGAGCTGCTGTACAGCCAAAACACGCTGTTTTGTAAAGCTGCTTTGAAACAATCTCTATTGTAAAAAGCACAAGGGGAAAAAGAATTGTGCACAAACAAAAAAAGCGCTATGGAGATAAAGATGACGACGTGTGCTGGGTTGTGCTTTTGTTTTTTAGTTTAAAGAATAAAAATGATCCCATAATTTACTCAGCCTAAAGCCGTCCTAGGTGTGTATGACTTTCTTCTTTCAGCCAAACACACTTGGAATTAAACAAATATCCTGCCTCTTCCAAGCTTTATGATGGGAGTGAAAGGTACCTTTGATTTTGAAGCCCAAAATGCTCCTCCATTCGAAATCCATCACGTAATCCAAAAGAGTATACAAAGAGAAGTTATGCGTTTTTGTAAGATTTTAAGTTTTTGTAAGAGAGTGAAGAATGGCGAAGTTATAAAGCCACTTCCGAAGGCATTTATTTTACCCCCTGGAGCAGTTTGGATTACTTTTATGATGGATGGATGAGCTTTTTTGGGTTTCAAAATCTGTATTCTGTCCCATTATAGACTTGGGAACCATGAGCCAATATATTTGTTTCCTACACATCTGATTGTGTTTGGCTGATAGATGAAACTCAGTCCTAGGAAGGCTTGAGGTTGAGTGCACCTTTAACTGAAAGAGACTAACTCAAGAGCGGCTATGCTCCACCTGGACAATATATAGCTGACGGTACAGTCTTTAGTAACTTCAGACCAATCTCACATTTTCCCTTTCTGTCAAAAATATCCTGTATGAGCCATTTCAGTCTGGCTTTCGTCTTCTCTACAGTACAGACTGCTCTTCTCACAGTGAATGATCTTCTCCTTGCCTCAGATACTGGTGCCCTCAGCCTTCTGATCCCTTTGTACCTGATACTGTTTGACTTTTTCTACTCCTTTCTGATCTATCTGCTGATGGTTTTACTGGAACTGTCCTTCAGTGGCTAATCTCCTATCTCTCAGCATTGATAAAAACAAATCTCATTGGAGTGCCTAAGGATCTGTCCTTGGTCCACAATTATTTTTAATAATTTCCACAGTTATGCTGATAATACTCTATCTTTCTAACCCATTTCTGTTTTTCCTCCCCCTTCCATTACACCCTGCCTACATGATCTCAAATCATGGATGTCAAAAAAAACTCTTAAAACTGAATTCTGAAAAAACCTAAATGGAAAAGAACAGCAAATAAATGCTGACAACTTATTTTGTGTTTCATAAGAACATCACATAGGTTTGGAAGAAAATGGGGGTGATGCATTTTAAATGACAATTTTTATTTTTGGATGAACTATTTCTTCAAAAAGGAAATGTTTAAGAAGAATAAATGGTTAAGGATTGGTTTAAGATTAGTTGCATGTACATATTTATAATGTACTTTTATATCACTATAGTAAGTACATGTAACAAGTATGCTGTAAATTAAAGCGTTACCATAATAAAGTGTTACCAATATTGTTAACAAGCTTAAGAAGAAGAATAAAAGCTTAAGAAGAATAAAAGTGTGGAGAGAGTTCGTACTTTGAGGTCCCGGTGGATGATGGGAGTCTTGCACTGATGTAGTCGAGCGACAGCTTCGCATGTGTCACAGAAGATCTGCAGCACCTCTGGCTCACTGAATCCAGTCTGCAAGCGCTGGTTCATCAAGTTCACAACCTGCCCACCTGAATCATCGCACGCAGAAAAATGAGTGCAGGAGCCGTATTCACAAAACATCAATGCTAAAAGTAGCTCCTAACTAGCCGATTTAGAAGAAAATCTTATTAAACAAATGGGTGCGTGAGTTCTAATCTTAAGGCTCCTAAATCTTTCTTTTAAGACCATTTCACTGTATTTTAGCTCTTAAACCAGCTCCTAAACCTGTGAAAAGTTAGGGGTCGACAAGAGGACTCCTAAGTCACTATGATCATATCACAAACAATCCTAAAATGACTGTTGCTGGCAATCCGTCCAAAGACACTGGTGATATAGAGCCTTGGGTGCGGAGCATCTTCTTCATAAACGCAATAGCATTTTTATTTACAGATTTTAATCTGTGATGAAATAATAAAAATGTTGCCTGTATGTACAGGCAAAATGCATTGAATGATGGATAACACATTGCGGTCAAGTTGAAAGCAATGTCCTACTGTCAGCGCCGGGTGAGCCAAGGTCAAGTTCAGCCTTTTGAACCTTGAATGTGCTCCTCTCAAACTTTGCTTATAAAATATCTTGTCACTTGAATTCTGCAAGCTCTCGAGATGCAGACATGTCTGCGGCTGACAATTGGCTGAACATCATGACATATGGCAACATGACACCTCGTTCTACAATATTTCTATGATTAAATGATTACCCATCTCCATCTTAGTTAGTAAGTGTGTTGGCACCATAACGAGGTCAACCTCACCCTTTCTCTTAGCTTAAGACTGCTCTCTATTCCTTAGTAAAAGTTGGTCTCAGCAGCTCTGTGAATGGGATTTAAGAGGGAACCCTTAGCTAAAAACTATGATAAACTACTAAGATGAAATGTTTTGTGAACTCGGCCCCCGACCACTAAAGGTAGTGTGAGAAAGGGTCTGGATCTCAATCTGAAAAGCTTCATCGTCAGACAGGAGAGCACACTGACCTCTACAGAAGTCCATCAGTATGAGAACTTCCCAAACATCTCCTGATCCCACTGCTGTGATGCTGGAGTCCAGGAAACCAACTATATTTTTGTTCCCCACAAGGTCCCTCTGTTCAAGAAAATCAACATTTAGAAAGATCAGATAAAAATCTCATATAGAAATGTCTGGGTATAAAGAAGATGGAAAAGTCTACACACCCCTGTTAAATTATGATGTAGACAATGAACAAAGATAAAGCATATCAGATCTTTGGCACCTTTAAATAAATAAAAAATGACAACCTAAGCAATGCAACCGAATCCTAACCACTTACGGTTCATTAACTCTCTGTAGATCATGGTTATTGCAGGTTTATATTTTTATCTTGAATGTGTCACTTTGGTTCTCAATTAAAGGTGCAAATGTTCTGACATTCGAAATACATACATATAGACAATACTAACCCTACACGTCAAGCCATTTAATTTGTGCGTCTCTGCCATTTTACTATGAAGAAAACAAGAGTATGGACGCACATGAATTAATAAAGCCATTTTTACTCAAAATATGGTTTTCGCTAGGGTCGTAAAGGCCATCTCTCTTAATCACAGCCTTATGTGCACACTCTCTGCATCCTCTGAGCGTTTGGCCAGATAAAAAGTGCTCAAACTTTGGATTTTTTCATTTGTCTAGTTTGAGGATGAATCCAGCATTTTTTGTTAGGCATTTTTTCCCAAGCGCGAGTTTTCCCCTTCATATCTAAAGTCTTTTATGTCTATGGCTCTGCTCCCATACGCACAGTTACAACTGAATATACAAAATAAGCGTTTCTCGGCCACCTGTAAGGATGCGTTAAATGCGACAAAGTGGTTCAATAAAGGGGGGTTTAATCTTGTGAAATACAACATTTTTGTAATGGCAAATATAAATGTAAACTGCCCTAACAAATTCCACATTTGTATACTTTTTACTGACCAATGTTTTTTTCATGAACCATTAAATTTGTGATATGACAATGCACACTGAGCCCATTTTGGGGCGCGATTTCTAAGCCAGTAAAAAGTTAAAATTCATTAAAGTGGACACAAGGCCTTGAAATGAAACACTGCCCCAAAGAAAGGCAAAATTTAAGCACTTTTAACGGTATCAGTCTTTTTCATGGACCCTTAAACTTTGTAAATGGGACAAAACACACAGTTGTATTGAGCATCAGCCCATTTCAAAGACGCATTAAATCGGATATAAGGCTTTGATATTACAGGTATATTAGCTTACCGCATAGGTGTCAAACTCAAGGCCCGCGGGCCACATCCGGCCCGGCGTGTAATTATGTCCGGCCCGCGAGAGCATTTTATTAATGGCCCGCGAGATGTCCCGCGCTCCAGCTGACTCGCCGAACACTTCCTGTATTAAACAGGAAGTGGCTAATGATGCTTCGCGCTCGCACCGCGCGATTGTTATTGTCAATGATCCATAACTGTTCAGGCTCGGTACACAGTGCTTGTGCGCGAAATTCAGTTGTTGATCATCGGATGAGAAGAGCCCGCCCTCATGGCAGCACGTCTTCTTGCATGATTGACAGGTCAGACAGCATATCAGCGCCAGCTGTCAGAGTGATAGTAAAAGCGCCAGAAAAAAAATACAGCGCAAAAAAAAAAAAACTTTACGTCCTTAGGGACGTAACAAATATATTGAAATATTATTAAGTGTAAAAAAAATTGTGATATAGTTTGTAAAATCTGCTATAACCCATGGGTAATATGCGGGAAAATACGGTATATGTTTACTGACATACTGCCGGTAAACCCGTGTGTCTCATTTGCGGAGCTAATGTGGCAGTAATTAAATAATTTAATAAGACGGCACTATAAGACAAATGACATAAGAGCAAATTCAACTGAATGATTTGATTTGTTATTGCTGAAAAGCAAAAAATTTATTTAGATTTCCAGGTTTTGTTATGCAGCATGTCCATATTTTGAATTTGTATAATTTTGACAGGATATATTTTTATGGAGAGCAAAATCTTTTATATATAAATCTTTTTAAGTTTTATATAAAATGACATAAGAGTAAAGAAATTTGAATGTTTGTTATTTTAACTTTTACTTTTACTTTACGTGTTTACTTTATTTCTAACTTGTATAATTTAGACAGGATATATTTTAATTTGTTTTAAAGTTTTTTTTTAATATTTTTATATTTTTAAGTTATTTAAGGTATAAGTTGATTTATTCCAGAATAATATTTCTGTCTGTTTTTATTCACATCTAATTTAAAAAAAGGTAAGTTTTAAAAGTTTAGTTTTAGTGTTTTCAATAAATGTTTATCCTGTTCGGCCCGCGACCTAAAGTTTTTTTGGGATTTTGGCCCCCTGTGCAATTGAGTTTGACACCCCTGGCTTACCGAAATACAAATTTAGAGCAATTAGATCTTTATTAATTCATGCGCATCCACATTCTTGCTAAAATGACAACGGCAAAGGAAATATATTATATATAGTATACATAAAAAAAGAAATTGTAACGCTTAAGAGCGCAAAAATAACCCTGTGAGCACATAAAGCTCTGTGTATAACAGCAGTTTACAAATAATACTAAATATCTAATAAAAAGAAATCCCGAAAAGAAAATCATTGGTTTGTCAGAATCACTGAGCAGTGTCTGAACTGTGAAAGCTTTCTTTGTTTTCTGACCATTTGCTAAAAGCTCAGACAATGGGCCTTTGAGGAGACTAAGTCAATGCTAGTTTTTAAATGAAATAGCTTAGCTGGTCAATGTCCTTTCAAATCAACTCATTCATTCACAAATTTGAAATGCCCTCAGTCAGATGTCTATTTAGGAGTGCAGTGTGAGCAGCTGCTCATTTTGAAACAGCAGGACACTTTGTGAAGCTAAAACAGTGCTGACATTTTCCTCCCTGTCCATTTACTAGAGCTCACAGCGAAGTACACTGGATTTCCATTCAGAGCTCAGTCCCAGAGGACACGCATGACCTTTACCGGCACTGTACTTACTGCAATGCGTGCAAACTGAGGAAAATCAGACCTCCAATCCTTTTAAGATGGTGCAGAGCTCAGTTTTGAAGGTCTAATCATACTGGAATTAATAGGATATCAAATAAAAGACATGGGGGATAGGAATCGGAGAAATCATCTGTTGTTTAGAACAGGAATAGCGTACCCAAAAAAAAAGGAAAAAAAGGACTCCATCTGAAGCCATGCAATATCTTTGTGTAGGAACAAACTGAAATGTAAATCTTTGTGTACAAGATAATAGTATACAACCAGTCAGTTATTTATATACACAATTATGGACAAAATTGTTGACACGCCTGAAATATTTCCAGAAAATCAAGTATTCCATTAACATGTTTTGCTATGTTTATTCCCTTTGGGTGTATAAAAAAAAAAAAGAAAAGAAAAAGGCAAATTTCACACAAAAAAACTCCAAAAATGGACTGGACAAAATTATTAGCATCCTTTCAAAATTGTAGTTAAATAAGACATGTAGTTTCAAGCATGTGATGCTCCTTTAAACTCACCTGGGGTAAGTAACAGGTGTGGGCAATATAATAATAATAATTAAAAAAAGATAAAAGTAAATCACACCCTGAAAGCAGATAAAAAGGAGAGAAGCTGACTTAGTCTTTGCATTGTGTGTCTGTGTGTGCCACAGTAAGCATGGACAAAAGAAAAGGGACAAGAAAACTGTTTGAGGACTTGAGAACCAAAATTGTGGTAAAAAATAAACAATCTCCAGAGATCTAAATGATCCTTTGTTCACAGTGACACTGTTGCAAATCTCCCTGGATGTGGACAAAAGTTGATGAAAGGTGAAAAACGTTTCTGAAGGTCGCAATATATTCCTAAGCTGTCCTGCAGGCTCAGGGTGCATCAATGTTTGCGCGAACTATCTGTCGACATTTGAATGAAATGAAACGCTATGGCAGGAGATCCAGGAGGACCCACTGCTGACACAGAGACATAAAAAAAGCAAGACTACAGTTGGCCAAAATGTACGCGAGTAAGCCTAAACATCTTGTGGACATATGAGACCAAGATAGAGCTTTTTGGTAAAGCCCATCATTCTACTGCTTACCGAAAACAGAATGAGGCCTACAAAGAAAAGAGCACAGTTGTCAAGGGTGTGGGTGAAGGTAAGAGTGAAGACTCAATTTTGCAGGGAAAACAGCTTTTATTAATAAAAAATAAAACAAAAGGCAACAAAAACTACCACAAGGGGGAAAAACAAGACCACTGATTAGAGAACTTAGATTGGCATTAACAGGCAAGGCAGGACAGGAACTGACGAGCAGCATAACAGGACATGAAAGACAACGACTCGACAGGACAGCAAACACGAAGGGATTAAATAGGGAGCATGTGAGGAGGATAATTGAACGGAAACAGCTGGGACAAATCAAAGTAATAACAAGGAAACAAGGCGGGTGGGGTTACACAATGACAAGACGTGAGTAAAGTCCATTGAACACCTGTGGAAAGATCTTAAAATTGCTGTTGGGAAAAGGTGCCTTCCAATAGGAGAAACCTGGAGCAGTTTACAAAGGAAGAGTGGACCAAATTCTGTGTGAGAGTGTATGAAGCTATTTGATGGTTATAAGAAGTGATCGATTTCAGATATTTCACATATTAAGTTAAGGGTGCCAATAATTTTGTTCAGCTCATTTTTTGAGTTTTGTTTGGAATTGTCAAATTTGCTTTTGTTCCTTTTTTTTTCAATACAGACAAAGGAAATAAACGTGTACAGCAAAACGTATTAATGCAATACTTTATTTTCTGGAAAGATTTCTGGGGTGTCAACAATTTTGGCCACAAATGTGTGTGTGTGTGTGTGTGTGTAATATAATGTAATCTAAATACGCACACACACACACACACACGATTTCCAACCAACAAATTCTAAAACGAAATTTAAATTTTCAGCCAAGACCATAGTAAAATGTGCATGTGTCAATAATTGAATTATGGCACAGATTTCACCAATAGGGAACAGTATAACCAAAATATATGTGAACTGAAATGCACAACCATAACTATTGGGTAGAACTATTAATCCTTTTGGCAGTTGTTTTACCCTCAAAAATGATGCATGTTTTGAATTAGCATGTTTGTGCCTTGTGTGTCAGGAAGATTACAAAAATGTGTAAGGCATGTAAAGAAGCATGTGAGGGAAAGTCTCACCATAATCTGAATCTCCCTCTTGCATACTTGAAGGTCATGTTCATTGTTTACATACATTCTCTTCAGAGCACAACGGACACCCTGATGAGTCCTCACCAGAAATACGATCGCAAAACCACCTGTGGAGAGAAAACCAACAGCTGAAAACAGAGGACAGTCGAGCCGCTGAGAGCTCACATGCACAGAAAGGCAAATCGATCTCATCTGTGATTCAACAAATGTAACGGCATCACAAGGAACACTGGCAACCTTTGTCCTGGGAAATGAGGAGGTGCTGAACACTAGTTTCCTTCTGCTATCAGAGCAACGGTCAGTGGACACCGTGGATATTCATATTACAGATCGGTTATCCTCATTTTAATGATATAATGTCTGGCAGTAACATTACCTGTACACACAAAAAAAAAAACTGACTTCAAATGCAACCCTCGGTCTAAAGAGCTGCTGGTGCATAACAATAAGTAAAGCTCATACCTGTATATTAATGCATGTTTTCCTGTCGCTCAAACAGTAGAGGCGCTTGCAACATCAAGGTAATGGGTTCAATTCCCAGGGAAAGCAAGAACTGATTAGAATGTCAATGTGTTTCTTGAACGCAATGGATAAAAGCGTCTGATAAATGTAAATGTATGACTTGAAGACATGTGATTACTTTGAATCAGTTTCTCTTACACGCTTCATTTTACTGTAGTTTTGATGTTTCAGAAATACTATTTATTTTAGTTTAGGTCACATGGGAACAAAAACCTTTAAAAGTGAACGTTTTCAAACCGATACCTTCCGCGAATTTGTGACACCAGTGATGTCATGCGCAGTCGATAGGAGTGTGGCGTTTCGTAACCACGGGCCCGGCATTATAGCTGCACTTATATTATTATAATACTAATAATAGTATTATTAGTCGTTTTTGTGGATCCATGTTAATGGGGATCGTACTAAAACCATTTGTGTTTTGACAAAATGTCATGTCAATATACTCTTAGACAACTCATTTCTTAAGTCTCTGAACAATGGGAAGTTAAACGAATGAAAGAAAATATTCATACTCTATACATACATATAAGTAAATATCATGAGAAAAACCTGAGACGTAAGATTGAATCAGAACAGCCCAACTATCAGCAACCCAAAACATGTTAAACACAGAGTTATGTCCCGTTCACAGTTCTGCTCATAAGCTTGCATTCCCCTTGAATATTCAAAAAGAGGGCTCATAAAACTGCACGTTATTTTTTAGTAATGAATAAGTTCTTTTACATACAAGACAAATGAACTACCTTAAAAGTTGGATGATCATGGACTGTTTCTATGTTTTGTGATGGCTGTTCATGATTCCCTTGCTTGTCTTGAGCATTTAAACGGAGCACCGATCATCAGGAGAAACATTTCTTAAATTGAGCCCTGTCCTTCAGGATCCACCCAAGATGATTCATTTGCTTGAGGAGGATTTCTGACCTTGCAGAGAAGTGTATCAGACGCAATCCGGATGATATCACCTGAAACCTCGTTGCAACTAAACCTTTTCCCAAATATACATTTTGCATGTATTTTTAGCTGTGCATGCAGTTGTGCAGAAATTGAATATGAAAACAAGAAGCAGAAACGATCAATGCTTTTGTTAAGACCAAGAGATCCACCTGTCATTTCCAAAACAATGAAAGCAATAAAAAAAAAAAAAGACTAGCATATCTTTTTAGCTAAGGCTGAACTGGTTGGTCTACTGCATGTCTGCCCGCAGGCTAATCCGTCGAGTATACCATTACCTACAGATTAGCAATGCAACAATGTCACTTTTAACATCTAACATCTAAGTTACATTGTTGCAGCAAATCCAGGAATCTCACTTTATTAACAGTTACACTGATGCAGCAAACGCACGGCCTTCAGATTAACATACGGCTCCTCTCGTCGAGCAACTGGACAAGAGGAGCTCAAAGCACTCAGTCTCATGTTTTACAGCGGGCCTTTGGACAGATTGTCCAGGTCTACATTTTTTAAGATAATAAAAGTTAAACAAATGAAAACTGTAGTTCAGTTCTGGAAAGATACTGTACAGTGACATGACATCGACTCAACTTGTCAAATGTGGCAGTTTTGCATTGAAACATATATCATTTATGCGATTCGTGTAATATAATCTGTACCCGTCAATGTGACAAGATAATAAACATGATCCGTTTTCTTAAATTAAATAAACATTTCTTGAGCACCAAATCAACATTACAATTGAATACAAATGACATTTAACAGCGTATTAAAACAGAAAACTCTGGAAGCCGATTTCAGTGTGAAACGCTCTCATAATTCTGACAGCATCTCGTAATAATGAGAAACTTTTGCTACGTGTGCGCTAAGCAGCGGCGCAGAAACAAGCGGCACGCTAGCCTTCTCAATGTTATTACGATAAACAAAGTTACTATTATGAGAAAGTTTCTCATATTACAAGATCCCCCCAATATTACATCACTAGCTCACTATAATGCGATAGTATCTCACTATTTTGACATACTATGTCATAATAACTAGAAGGTTTCTCATTATTACGACATATTAAGTCATTAACTCTCTCAGCATAATTCGAGATTAAGCAATAATCATGACTATGAAGTTTCGCATTATTACTTTGTGGCAGAAACAGGCTTCTATAGAAATCAGTTCTTTTAAATGGTAGTGATTATACAATTTTACATTTTTTACCAAATTAATGCAGCCTTGGTGAGCACAGACTTAATTATTCCTTAATCATAAGAGATCTTAATTATTCCAAACTTTTGACCGGTAATGTGTGTGCATGTCTGTGTATACATATCTGAGTAAATTAACAAAGCCATTTTATTTAGATTTTCAGATTAGAGCCACATCGACTACACATTATTAACATAGGCTTTCAAAAAAATAATTGACTATTGTTTTGAGCTAAATACTAAATGATGGAAGTACATGATAAAAATGCAAAAATAAATTTGCTGTTTTAATATCAATTGTTTATATGAAATGCTACATGCACACACAGTCCTCAGCTCTGCAAACGCTGTGATCCAGTGCTCTCTTTAGTACAGGAGAGCGGATTCAGTCAGCGTTCAGATAAACACATGGAAAATGGCAATTACTTCAACATAACAAACCACGCCTGTGTCCTCACCGCACGCACACACACACACACACACACACACACACACACAGCTTTCGGGTGAGGTGTGGTGCAGTTGTAAGTAAACTGAAAATGTGATTATGTAAGGGTCTATAAATATCCCCCACTATCTTTATCTCTAATAGGCTGGACTGAGAAGCTTACTGGACTCAAAACAGCAGCGACTTACAGGAACGCTCCACGTTACACTCCTTCACATGGCGTGCGTCAGATAAAGAGTGGAAACACGAGTGCTTTAGAGTAAATACAGCCTAAGAGAACCTACACTGCCAATATCAATCAATCAATGACAAGAAAAAAGATCATTATTTACTTCTTTGCTACGGTTTTCTTGAAAAGAAAGAGCTTAAAGCAATGTTTACTTCATTGAGAAACACTTCAATGCCATATTCTATTGTTGCATTTGTTAAGGTTTATATTAATTTGCCATTAAGGGAGTGGAGTGTGTTCAGAAATGTACTGGTTTATGCTGTGGCAACAGCATCTGTACAGAGAAAAGGCTTTTTCAGGGTCAACAACAACTTAAAAAAAAATTTTTTAAGTCTAGATCCATTACTTTTTTTTCCACCCGATCAAAAATACACTTCAAAATAGCAATGAAATGCCCCATGATGAGCATACTTAGTTTCTGGATAAAAACAATTCATATTTTTTAGCGGACAAATGTCAACAACCGTACTGAAAATGGGCTAGAAGAACACAATACAAAAGAACGCAAATAAAAGTAGCTTATATATAGTAGAATATTTATTAAATACGTATAGTAGTTTGACATAATGGGAGTTATTACTAAAACCATCCATGATATTTATGAATTAATTACTTAAGATGTGTGCACAGTCATATATTCAACATGTACGGAAAACTGAATTAATTTTTACTTGATGCTTTCATTGCAAGACATTTTTATAGTAATTGAAATGTTTCTTGAAAAATGGTGTGAAACCAACATGGGAATACAGAGTACACACATAGGAATTATGTCAATAACCCATAAGACATGAATCCACTATGAAAGTACTCCCACCTCTAAAACACAACATTTTACATAAATAATAAAACAAATAGCAACCGTGGTTGCCTCAATTGACTATCTAGAGACAATCAAACAACCACTGGTGACGGTTTCTGTGCCATCTTTCTTGTGATGTGAACACCGTGTCCCAGCATGCACTACTCAGGTTTCTTCTCAGTGTGTCTCGCATGTCATTTCTGCATTGTGCTGTTTTACAGAGGTCCAAATATAAAGTTACAGCTATGTTTCCAATACTCAAGGGCAAATGATGAACCTTTTCTCTCTACGGATTTGGTCTCCTCAGAGAGAAAACACCCTTGACTTACGGGAGATTTATGTTAAAATGTATTCTCTTAATCCAGTTTGTTGTTCATTGACTAGTGTTAGTATACCATTCATGGGTTTATCTCCCAGACATCAAAACATTGCGATCGGTCCATTTCTTTCTGAGGAATCGGGGTGAACAGGAGGAGTCAAAGCAAAGCTTCGGTTACAGAGGTGCAAGCCAAATCTCACTCAACTGAGACCGTCAGAGATGAAACGGGTCATGAACATGTCAAGCAAACGAGGCGTTGTGATACTGAAACACCTTCTGCAGCGGTCAGAGACAAATGACCACATTTATAATGTGTACTTTGATGTGTCGAGTGTAGACAGCCTCAAACAGAAGTGCCATGTCAAAAAATGCTGAAAATATTCCTAAAAAAGTATTCCTAATATGTGGTTTTATTGAAATACTTTCCCTGATGAGACATGCCATCACAAGCACCCATTAAGGCCCTGAAATACTCTTGTGGAAATACTATTTTGTTCTTTGCTTAAGGGTAAAATTAAGTTTGAAATACGCAAGCAGCGATACACTGTTACGAACATCAGCGGCGCTTACCTCTCTATAACATGTCTTTAATATAGCACTTTATACAATAGATAACAGGAAAATAACTCAAAGTGTGTTTTGGCTGCACAGCAGCTCTAGAAGAGCAGGCCAATCAATAACATTGATGAATATTAAGTGCCCAACTCAGCGAGCCAGAGGCGACCGTGGCAAGAGCCCAAACTCCAGCCGGAGGCAGAGAGGAGAAGGAAAAAACCTTGGGAGAAACCAGGCTCAGTTTGTTCTAATGACATTATAGCAGTTCGTGGTTCGATTTTGCAGCACATCGGAGGCTTCAGAGCGGTGTGTGATGTTTGAGTTGGGGAGGTTAAATGTGTGAAAGGGGCGTTTGCAAGGTTTTATGAAAAAATGCTTTATTTTTACAATTCTTCAAGAAGCCAGTAGTGTTGTAGAAACTAAACCAAAACACTGGATGTGCAGCACTGAAACAAACATTGCACAGACTACACTGACTGTCCGAGCTGCGCTAGCGTGCAGAATGAGTGCTTTGGTGGTGCAGCATGTTTCTTTAACCAGCTCACTTCAAGCACTGGTTGAGATGCTGTGTGTGTGTCATGAGATTTATCCACAGAACTGTTAATATCATCTGATACAGTATTCACAATACAGATTCACAAATACAGTAATGCCTCGAGATACGAGCATCTCTACATACGAGTATTCCAAGATACGAGCAAACCTTCGGCCAGATTTTTGCTTCTAGATACAAGTAAATATTCAAGATACAAGCACGTACTCACGTTCACTTCACGTTTTCGCTGATTTCGGTACGCATTTTCTGTCTATTTTGAGCTGTTTAATCTTCATAATAGCGATGAGTTCTCAGAAAGTGAGTGGTAAGGATGGTAGTGAGCAGAAGAAAAGCATGATGACCATGGAAATGAAGCATGAAATTGTGGATAAATATGAGCGTGTGCCGCGCGAGTGATCGAGCAGCAGGAGCATCAGGAGGAACTGTGGACTGAGGAGTTGATGGAGCTGCAGACGATGAACATACGCAGGTGTTGCAAGAGCTCAGCAGTGCGAGGAGGAGGAGGAACTGGAGTAAAACATTTCTACAAGTGAAATTAAGGAAGTGATGGCTATGTGGCAGAAGGTTTATGATTTCAGAGAAAAGAAACACCCTGATAAATTGTCTACTGGTCGTGCTTCGGCACTTTTTGACTACGCGTGCCTTCTTTTTAAAAGGAGACAGAAACAAATCTCCCTCGATAAGTATAGTAGAACCCTGACTTACAAAACGCTCTACGTACGAAAAGTTCGATGTACAATAAAAGATTTCGGGATTTTTTTCGCCCGAGTAACGACAAAATGATCGAGATGCAAAATCCGATTTCCAAGTTTTGTTTTGAAATTCGCGCTGATTTTGGTTCAGGTTGGATGAAGACTACAGTTTGTCCGGTCAGAACAATGATGTCTCACTCAGGGAATAATCCAAAATTGGTATTTATTAAAGGTGCATAGATGTGTGGTTACGCATGATCGATAAAACCTCAACGATTGGCACTAATTCCCTGTATTTCACTCAATAAACTATATATACAATCTTCAGCTGATCTCTTTTACCTTAATCATCCAGCAGTTCTCTTCTCAGTCACTTCCTGAAACACAAAGGGAAAGTTTTGGAATAGTCCATTTCGCACTGAATGACAGGGATGGCTGGAATAGTCCATGCAAGAAGGGGAACACTTTTTACAATCCTGCTTTCCTATTGGTCAGCATCGCTCCCACCAGCCTCTCCCATTTTGTCTATATTCTCCCATTTCTAACGCTAAAGTTCTTCCGCATACAAGTTTTGTTTTCATCGTGCTGCATCGCCATTATTTTGTGCCCAGTTAAACATTTTTCTAATCACTGGCCATGGATGTGAAGATTGTTGCTGAAGTAAAAGGGAAGAAGAGCATGCGGTGATGAAAAGGGAGATAATTGAGGAGTATGAAGCTGGGATGCGCTTCATCCCATGCTGAATATTATATTTTTATTGGGCTTGGAACGGATTAGACGATTAACATGTAAAAGCCTGACCGACATACGAAAAGATCGACTTACGAAGCAAACCTCAGAACGGATTAATTTCGTAACTCTGGGTTCTACTGTATTTGGTTAAAAGGTCTGCGCGAAGTGAAAGTGAGGGTAGTCAGGCGAAAAAAGTGAAGAAAACAAATCGAAAAAAAGCAAAACAATAATATAAAATGGAAAAGTTTTAGTTCAGTTACGTTAATTTAAGTTTACATAAATTACGTAGTGTTCGTGTAAGGGACGATACGGAATCAAATATCTGCACACCCCCTTCCTCCCTCCTCCTCACCTGCCACTCCTGTCTGTTAAAAATTGGGATTTTTCCGGCTCATCCTCTACTGTGATTTAACAACTAGGGAAAAGGGGCAGTGATGAGCACAGTTTAACCTTCTTCAACCCTGGCGATCGGTGAAAAACAGCGAACACTTAATGCGTCTCATCGGCACCTGATGGTGCCGTTTTTAAAAACACAGCACTCCCATTGAAAACCATTGGAGGATTATACTATCTTTAGGAAGAAAGGCTTTGGTGGTCACACAGTCTTCGTGTTAGTCTTCTCCAGTTAGTTAAGGGCCATACTCAGAAATAAGCTTGGTCACACTCAGGGTCCAATTGTCACTATTAATTAACTATCGACTATGACTTTTGCCTCAAACTCCTAATTACTGTGTATTAATAGTTAGTAAAGTAGTTATTGAGTTTAGGGGTTGGGGTTGGTGTATGAACGGTATCTTAACTATAAAAAGCCATCGCTTATGTGAACTTGTGCTTATGTGAAAAGACTAAACCCAGCTAAACAAAACAGACTAGACTAACCCAGCGAACCAAACCAACAGGACCCACTAACACAGTCCAAAAGAAACACGCCAGAACACACTGAACACGACAGCTGAGGGCCGGCAGACGGCAGCCATTAGAAACATTAATGAATAAATCAGTTGCTAGCCATCTATAATTCACACACACACTGAACAATCAAAATGAGGCAAAAACACTATCCTAGAGCAATCTGAAGTCAAAAACATCAACAATGACCCCAAAGCTTCAAACAGAACCAAGACGTTTGCTACGTCCCAAGTTTCCTGCTTCTACTACGCCCTAAGTATGTAGGTGCATACCTTCTGATTACAAAAGTGTGGGGACATTGTGTCAGTAACATACTCAAGCAACATTACAGAAAGTCATGACGGTTCTGCCAGGGTTCAGCCTACTCTACTCCTGGTTTTGTGACAGAGCCCTGAAGCTCCTGTATTGTCTTGACCCCGCGCCTCTTTTTATCTCATTATTGGTTGATTTGCCCCACCTGGTCTCCCTCCTCACCCTCTTCTCATCCTCCTGTGCCAGATTGTGGTCATTTGTTACCCGTCTAATGTTCCCTGATGTGTGCATTGTCAAATCAAATCATCCCGTTTTATTTTTATTAGAAATAGAGAGCCCGTTTTCTGCTCGCTTCATCCCTTCATGACTTTTACTTGCATTCAGCAGAATTGATTTGGGTGATGATAATGTTTTCTGACGATATAAGCAACTGAGATATGCTATAGTTTATAATCGCCCTACACATGTATACTGCAAGTACACAGATCAAGTTGGACATTTATAGATCCAACTTTATATAAATAGCGAGGCAATAATATAGTTTACATTTTGCAACCATGTAAACAAACGCAGCTGAGGTTTGCGATGCAGCATGTTGCTTTACCAGAGTTTACTGTATTTATGCAGGTAATGCAAGACGTACTATACATCCAACTTTTAGTATATTGTGGGGCAGGGGTGTAGATTGTGTGGGGGTGGGGGGGAGGTACGTTTTTCAAGGTTTTTGGGGGGTTTTTCACTATCGATTTACACAGCTGTGGAATGCTGTAAATATAGTTTCTAAATGTTTAGGCTGACATTTTTCCATAAATGCTATAGATAAAAGAAAAGTCAACATTGGCCATCAGTACGTACCTGTCATTACTTCCTTACTGCAACAATGCACACCTTTCCTCCTTTTGGTTTGTGGACGTTTTACTCAAAGACTAAAACGAAGCATAAGGTTGCACTACAAATAATCCTTATCCATCAGTTTAACTGAATGTGCAGTAAAATCTCTTTAATGTTCTCGCATTCACACTTCAAGAGAATGACGTGCTTTGTATTTTAATGTGACGTGGTAAAACAAGAATATCTATAGCATTCTTTTCCTTCAGTTTTTCCTTTGTTTTCTGCTGTAACAGTATGAAACAAATACAGCATCTACTGTGCATTTCTGCTCAATCCCATAAATAATTTACCAAAATCTTTCAATTTTCTCCCCAAATCCTCACGTCTCTTTCCAAGTTGGGTTTCACATGAACACTTTAAAATGTAATTGACTCCTTTTTCACTTCTAATCTCTAGTAGTGAATGTTTCTAAATCAGGTAAATATAATATTTTTATTGTTATTTCCATCATAATGATTATACCTCAATGTTTCATCACTACAGCGATATTCAACACCGCTGTAATATTGCTGCAGACAAAGTTTTTGGTGTTAGTCATGTCTGTTGTATTAATTCTTTTACACTTTTAAATTTCGTTTTAATATTTGATGATTGAAGTGTGAGTGGAATAATGCCATCTCATCGTGCCCAGTTTGTTTTTTTCATTGCAGAAGGAGTGGTGGGTTATAACGGGGCTAAAGGCACACTTTCTGTCCATGTCAGTAGCTCTGAACCGAATCCTCCCGCAATGGATTATGGGTAATATTAGCTTTTAGAGTGTTCATGGATCTGCATTTCAAATTTCCTCTGAAAACAGTAGACCAATCCAGGTACCTTTGGGATCTTCAGTTCGTCACAATACAATCTGGGACACAATAATGCTACTTTTGAGTGCTAGTCAGGAAGAATACTATCTGAACTGGGATGCAGCCATTGAAAAAAATCACCAAATTCTAGATCCCAATAGAATCAAATGACACCATGGAATTTAAGCAAGCGGTATTTAGTAACTTGAGAAAGAAAGATCAAATAATAAAAAGCTCATCTTAATATAAACAGAAGCTTAGTCATATCGTGCAGTGCAATTTGCATATTGCACACACACACTAACATACTACATTCTTTGAAATACAGTCGGTTGTATCCCAACCCATGCACAGGTGTATGCCCTGCTCAGTAGTGCGGCACACGTTACTAGCGTATCAAATATCCTCTTTACATTTAGACCACCAACATTCCCAAGGCCCCAAAAACCCAAAAGTACCAACTGCCTCCGAACCAGCCCAGTGTCGCAGCTGACACTCACAGCTGTTGACATTCAGCGTCCTGTTTAAATGAAGATCATGTAACACATGAAGTCATACACACAACCTCTCAGTGTAATTAAATGCGGCAGGACTTCATTTCAATGCGTTCAGTGTTAATCCAATTTGCTTCAGCCACTTTTATTGTTCAGACACTTAACTGCTCAGCTTCCCATAATGAAGCAGTTGAAGTCAAGTATCATTGCAGAGTTTAATGCTTTGTGGGTAATGACTCTAAAATGAGCCTGCAGTCACATCAGTTAAGAGATAATTGTCCAGTCAAGTACTGCACTGCCAGCCAAAAGAACAAACAAAAACACGTTCGGTTTGCATTTAAATAGGAAAATGGGTAAGAGTCTGTGATTGGATGATTATTGCAGAGATTATTATGTTTCTATCATGTTATACGTTTGGCAGCAGTTCTTCTAACTTTAGAGTGAGTAGCTTTTCATTTCTTAACCATGTGGGAAGAACATCATGTCCATATTCCAGGACGACAATGTGAAGATTCATCCGGCTCAATCTGTGAAAGAATAAAGAATAATTTCCACACATGAATCAGCTCCAGAGCTTAAATTCTCTGGAAGTGTTTGGGATGTGCTGGAGGAAACTGTACAGAGAGCTGCACTCTTGCATTGACAATACAAGATCTGGAACAAACATTGATGCACCTCTTGATGGAAATAACATCACAACATTTATGAATGTTTGACTGCAGGGGTGTGTATGATGACCATTTTTATTTTTGGGTCAATAATCCAATGTTTTGACCACAGAGTCACAGTGCTTTCACTTAACTTTGATTACTCAACATGCTCTCAATTCAGAACTATTTTTACACTTTGGTGAATCTATAGTGAAGTTGTATGAATTTTGTACATTTTCATCTGTTTTTCCCCACTGGTTTGACACACTGACTACATAGCTTTCAAAATAAGTTTTTGAACTTTTCATAACTGAGAAATATCATGTGGTCTAACTGTCCACCTTGAATGCATGTGATTGATCCTAATGATTATCATCAAAAAGTTTTTTAAATATATTTTTTCAGGGTAAGAAGTAGGGATGTGCTTTGACTAATTTGCTAGTCGTTTAAACGCAAATTTTGTAACCGACTAGTCTAAAAGTAATGCCGCTAGAAATAAGGTCACATTTCCGCGGCACGCTTTTCCTTCTGTAGTCTCAAAACTGCAGCTTTATGTAGCGAGAGGCGTGTGTCGGTTTCCATGGTGAAACCCATGACAATGAGTTCAATAAACAGGTAAAGAATAAAAGAGTATATATCTATATATTTCTTTCAGCTGAACGTGATCACAGTGTATCCAAACATTTCCGTGTCTGATAAATATGGCTATGCTCGGATCCAGTGTAATCACTATATGTAAGGTTGACATAACAGTTTATAAAACACTTTTCTGTCTCCTCCTGCTTTAAAACTCCCACACCTCGCTCGTCTTTCAGTGGTCATTATTAAACCCACCGCGACTGATATAAACAAAATGCATCTGCGAAGACTAAAAAATAAAGATTTAGTTTCTGCTCGGATTTTTCAAACGTTTTAAGTTACTGTTTTATTATATTTTATAATATTCTCGCTGATATAGTTTCCCCTTTTGTTTCCATGGCGACGCGTCATGCTTGTCACCTGACACACCACAGCCACAAAAGCGTTTTAAGACAGATGTATCTCATTTAGTTTTGCTTATTTATTCAAAATATTCACACACTTGTTGGCTTTTTCATCAATTACCTGATATTCCAATTCTCAAATATGTGGAAATGAATGCATTTTGTCACTTAAAAGCCTTTTATAATGATCATGTCAGCTGATCTATAATCCGCAACAGGCGCCACAGTTCAGAGAGTCTAATCTGTCGGATTTACAACACATAAATTCAGTCACTTATCTCGAAATACATGACAGTAAGTATCCGGTGAAGCGGGAGAAAAATATGAAGTTTATAGTTACCTATACAATGTGTATCTGATATGAATAAAACACCTTGTCAGTTTATAATTGAACGGATAGCTGTGATGACAAACACTGAGCGCGTCCGTCGCGACCGCAGCGCCAGCGAAGGCGTAAAAACACGTTTGAATTTAGCAATTGATCACGAGACGCACGGATCGTTCTAATCCCACGTGCGATCGCGCGCGTCAGAGGGTTACATGTACGATTAAAACAAAATCTTGTGGGGGTTTTTTCTCGTGTAGTCGACTAGTGTTTTTGGTGTCAGCTAGTCGCACCCTGTACTGTGTAGTCGACTACACTCGCACTTCCCTAGTAAGAAGTACTGTAGGGGAATTACAGTTCAGACCCGAGGATCAGATTTGATGAATGAGAGCAGGAGTCAGAAGTGCAGTCAATAGAAGACATTTTAGTGAAGTTTAGTTTGCAGTTTCATCAGCAGAAGCTTCAAGTCTCACAAGAAGTTCGTAGGCCGCCTCACATACAATAACATTGTTACAGCAATTATACTCTAACAGAGGGTGCTAACTACGTCAATGATGACATTTAAATGATTCTGATTGGCTTAGAAAGAAAGATAAAACTAGTAATTTCACACACAAGAGCAGACAGTCTGAAGCATGTACATATTCAACATATCTGGTCCTCGGGTCTTAGCTGTAATTCCCCTACAGTACTTTTTAAAACAAATATCATACCATTCAAGTTGAGAAGTTGCACCACATGAAATTTTGCTTTATTATAATTTTACTGAAATAACTTTTCCTAGTCAAGTCATAACAACCTCAAATTATCTGATAGCTTGAGATTCATATTCTGTCATCAATCAGTCCCTCATGTTCAAACTCATCCGGATTCTGTTTATCTTCAGAACACACGATATTTTTACAAAGACTGTGTTAATTTCAAACTATTTGATGTTTTTGGTTAGCTGAAAGCCAATTAGTATGACCTCATTCACAAGTTTTCATATGATGTCATGTTTAGGGGTGGACCTTCCTGCTTCCTTTTCTTCTTCATACTTCACACTGTACAAATTCATCAGAAATCATCACCTTGTAAATTAGTTACATTAGAGTCATAAGATTGGGCTGTATTTTTAATATTCAACATGCTCTCGTGGCAATTCACAATAATTTGTTTATGCGTTGGCAAATTGGTAGCTAAATCATATAAATTCATACTTGCATTCATTCAAGGCGAGTCATCTATGTACAGCACTTTTTACAATAGAGATTGTTTCAAAGAAGCTTTACAGAGATAACAGGAAAATAATGCAATTGTTTTGGTTGCACAGCAGCTCTAGAAGAGCAGGACAATCAATAATATTGATGAATATTCAAGTGTTGAGGCGACAGTGGCAAGGAACCAAAACTACAGCAGGTGACAGAGTGGAGAAAAAAAGAAAAATAAACATTCATACATTTCGTACTTTATGCTGATAGTTAGATTTTGGGCGAAACTGTTTAAAAAAAAAAAATGTAAATCTTACTTTTTATTTTTTACAAGTCTCTTTGTATGAACACAAAATTGCTACCTTGTAAAAACAGTTTCAGTTTCTCATTAGATCAGGATGGATTGTCCCAACGCTGGGGATATCTTGAGAATCTGGCTGAGCAAGTTAAAGTTACTTTGAATTGATTGCATCCTAAATAAGAAGAATGCGCATCAGAGCCACCCACGCTTGTGTCTGCATTGCTCTACTGGCATAGAGTGATCCAAGTCCATACACTGAGAGTGTAATGTTCCCCCAAATGTTCCTGTCAATCTTTCAGAGAGTAAAAGGTGACAGTCTGACTGTATCGGTGATGTAATAGTTTAACAGCATTGAGATATGGCCTGAAGGCCTTATGAACTCATCCGGATGACTAGGCAGAAGCCAAACGTCTACCGAGCTTCAAGGTCAAAGCCTGTAGACCTGAACGAATGGCTGAGACAGCATGACCCACCGTACGGTGATGACAACCGGCACGAGCACAAGACTGGATGCTGTGCTCGCGCTGAAACAGTCACAGATCAAGGTTTCATAAAAGCTACTTCCCCTGAAATATAGGCTAGTGTATTTTCTGCTTTTCTTCTATCAAATGTTATTTAGAAACTACACTTTTCCATTATAAAAAAGGAATAGCTTTTCTTTCTTTTCTTAGGAAAGTGTCAAAAAATATAACCTTGGCTTCATTTGGTTTATAAAAACATTTCAAATGTCTTGTGGCAGCACAAGGATTAAAGTAATATTGTCCTTACATTTTTAATACATGAGTGATCTTAATAATTACAATCAAACAGGTTTTTAAAGATAATTTTTCAATATAGTAAATGTACATTATTCACCCTCATGTTGTTTCAAACACATTGTTTATCTTTGGAACATGAGACATTTTTACAACATATTTTCAATTATAACTATCGTATGTTTTTGGTAAACTGGTTGCCAGTTAGTAAGATCAACTTTGAACATTTTTGTACGATCTACTAACGCATGTCTTCTGGGTTTTGAATGAAATGAGGCCGAGTAAAGATCCATTCTCATCAAGGAAAACAAGAAACAGATTTGAAAAGGATTCAAAATATACAAGAATAGCAGAGTTCATTACTCAACTATAATGATAACAGCACAGAGAAACTACAGTGGAACCCGGTTCTGTCGACGGCCTCGAAGGTTGCAAAAAAAGCGTCAGGATAACCAAAAGCCAATATGGCGATTTGTTTGATGAAGCAAACGGCATGCTATGAAAATTAAAAGTTTGCTAGCAACAAAAGGCATCTGTGCACCAACTAACAGCAGAGATAGTAACGGCTACTTTATGTTGGGAATATACCTTTAAGACGGTGTATGTAGTTCTGTGCGCCGCTCTGGTGTGTGCGTGTTGTTCTGGTGTGTGTGTGCGGGAAGGAGAGTGTGTGTGAGTGAGGAGAGAGATGCTGCTCTACTGCTGACTGTTATATAACAATCTACTGTTTCCATTTTCCTTCTTTTATTTGTGATGTTTGTCAGAGTGTTTTCTTTTTCCTCGTACTTGCGCTCTTTACATGTTTGAGAAGAGTGTGCTGGTACCAAACCCAGCTATAAAGCTCGTGTGAGCAGTTTAATCGCCTCGGGTTTTCTTTCGTTTCCATTTAACATCTGGGCAGTCGTCAACCACTCTGACAGTGCAAGATTTACCAGTATACAATGAAAACCACCATCGATTCTCGATACAAACCTTTAATTATATTCTCCAACATTGCAAACACAATTTCGCTCACAGCGTGTAAACAGTCACAACACATAAACACATTCGCGGCACTGAGAGTGCGGCAAGAGTGAGTGACGCGTCATTGGAGGGAGCGACCGTACGGACCGTGATGCTCGTGCAACATGAACTCAGCGCATGCGCAGTGAACTCACTACTATCATTAATCACGGGATCGAGATAACTGACGTAAAGTGACGACTTTGTCCCTCTTTTGTGCTCAAAATATCAGGGTTCAGCGGCATACAAGAATCGACAAAACCCATAAGAAAACGCTAAGACAAATAGGGAGTTTGGCGTTCCACTTCAAAAACATCTAAATAACAGGGTTGGCGAGATAACCGAGCTTGAGATAAGTGGATCACTGTATATCTTTGAAAGTAATTGTTTCAGAGCTGATGAACGATAAAAAAGCAAACATCCAATCAAATTCCATCCTGATTTTAACAGCTCACTCATTTAAGGTGCCAGATGATGTAACCGCAGCTTAAAATAAACCGCAATATTGCTGGTGTGAACACTAATAAAGCCATCAGTGTGGTCATCTTTCTTGATGTGAACAGGTCTTAAATGATCAACGAATTTCCTTTATGGGTGAACGATCTTCTTACAGGTGCAGTAAGTGATTTGTGACTCACTGTTGATATTTCGAAGCACCACAAACCCGGCGCGCCCCTCATCGCCCTGCGGCAGAACCTGCTGTGCTCCCGTCGAGGGTGTGATGCTATCAGGAAGAGAAAGCAGTGCGTGTCACTATGAATGTCTGATAGTTATTTAGCTCCTCTACACCTTCAGTGGTAAAGTCCATCCTTCCATCCCCAAAACAAACCCGGTTTTCATGAACCGCTTCATATATGACATGACAGACCAACTGATATATTACAAGTGTGGCAAGATTAAGGGCTTATAGTGATCACTAAAAAGGGAACCACAATAAAAACCATGCAATTAGGAGAGTGACCTCACATGGTTTAGATGATATAATAATATAAATGAACAAACAAACATAGAAAGACATTTCTATGAACAACATTATGAAAGATAGCATATCTTAGTTCTGTGAAACACCAACGTTTCTCCCGTATAGAGAGGAAACAGCAACCTCAACGTCTGTTTTCAGGCCTTCATGCTCCTTCAGTTCTCCAGCTCTGTCGATCTCCAAGTTATAGTTATAAAAAGTTATACTCCCCTTCCCTCTTTTGTATTTTCCACCACCCCTCTCATTCTTATGTGCCGATCTCTCTCTCCTCCTCCATCATGAGTGGATGATTGGCTACAAGTGTGTTTTGTGTTGAGATGCGTCTACATTTCAATGAAAAGTATTCAAAATACGCTTGACTGTAATGGCAGTGGAATGAAAGACACAATCAACACCATATTGTAAACCCAAGCTCTGAGAGAGAATCAGCAGCTGAGAGGCTGGCAGGGTTATAAAGCGCTGGGAGGACATCACAACACATCTCCAATGCAAAAAAGGAAACATATTCTGTTGCAAAATGTCACTTTGAAGGGCATCCCGGGACAAAACATCACCAAATTATCAAATAAAGTTCTCAGCCCTTTTTCTTTTTAAATAGAAGAAATTCAGGCCACGCCTCCCCAGTCTCAGGCCACGCCTCCTCCTCATGAACACGACAGCCGGCTCTCTCTCACTAGCCTTCAGTATATCGGCTGCATTAACATGGTGAGCTGCGACTCATCCTTTGTAAACCCTAAGATGTAGATGTAGCTGGAAACGTCTCTCACCTCACTCCCAGTTCTGAGTTCCTGATAGCCTGATGACGACACCATCAGGACTCATCAGCTGGGGAATGACTTCACGTCAGCTTAAGAGACTTCAAGCTGGTGACTCACGCATCCCGTGCATTCAGAGCTTTCCATTACAATACTGGGGCAGCACAAACTGCAGGAACGCTGATAAAAGCATCATTTTTACGCTCCCCTAATGTCATTTTTGTGTTCCACAACAACAACAAAATTCATCTGCGTTTGGGACATTAAATAGAGTTGCATTTTACATTAATGCATTTATCAGACGCTTTTCTCCAAAGTGACTTGCACTGCATTCAAGGCACACAATAGCAGTGTAATCAGTTCTTGCTTTCCCTGGGAATTGAACCCATGACCTTGATGTTGCAAGCACCACTCTCTACTGTTTCAGACGAAACACTGTTTGTGTGTGTTTTCATGACAGAGGGTCGCGTGCATCATGTATGTATACTGATATCAAAACCCTGTTTAAATGAACTTCACATGAGTTTATAGCAGTGGCTGTTAATAATAATAAACCCACATTAGTGAGCAGAGATGCCGATATGAAAGTTTTAGTTCTGCAATTTGGCTCCATTTATTATTATGATAATACTATTTTTTCGTCAGATATCATTCATATTGAAAATTTGAAATGAAGGCATGGGAAAGATTGCTCAGACGGTACGAGGAGAAGCGTCTGGATAATAAAACCTCTCAGGAAGGATGAGATCTCTGTTACATCAGCCCAAGGAACAGCAAAAAACTTGCTCTGGATCCGGACATATATTAAAAGTTTTCTACCGTTATAGCTTCATTTCATTATCCAAACAGCACATATGCATTACAAGACACACAAGAACCAGTAAAGTTTGGCACCATGTTAAACCCATTGGTGACGGCTGCAGACTTTCAGTGAATAACAACATATTTAAAACTGTTCCTCACAAAAAAATTAGCGTATGTCTCCGGAAGACTTGTGCTGCACATGCACGAGCATTTTTATCTACTCTACTGGCAGTCTTATGATGCTTTCTGTAACTTTTGGAGATCGACACCTCCAGTCTCCATCCAGCTTCATTATTTGGAAAAGAGCAGCCTCGACATTCTGCTAAATCTCTCCAGGAAGAAGGTAAGACATACGGGGTTTTCAACAACACAAAGGGAAGTAAATTATTAACAAATGTTTAGTGTTTTCGGAGCTGGACATTAATCTGAAGCTCCTCTGCTGAGGCCGCACACGTGTGGATGACGTCAGAGTGACGTCAGACGCGTTCACACGGCATCCGTGTTGAATTATAAAGACGCGAAGCGTAGGAGAGCAAAAGCGCGTCAGGACACGCGTGTAACGCGTCCCCTAGTGCGTTATAAGAGCGCGAAGTCGCTTACCCTCCGCGACGGTCTCGTCCACGGTGACCTGATAGCGTCCGATGGAGAAGACGCGTCCGATGAACGCGCCGGCGCCCGCGCCGCCTCCCGACGCGGCTCCTGACACGGGCCCGGGGCCCACCAGCTCCCGCCGGTTGTCAAAGAACTTCTTCATCGTCCGACCAGCAACACTCGCTCATTAAAGCATGAAACACCAGCAGACGCTCGCGTGCTTACGCGCCGCGCTCCCGACCCAACAGACGCGCGCGTTTAATCCAGTCAACAGCGTGTCAATATGATCCAGTTAACCAGGGCACTGCATGAAACGCGAGTCAGCAGTGACATGTCTTCATTTGAGACGAGGGCCAGCTTTATCTCACTCTCTCTCTCACAGCTGATCTCCAAACACGGAAGTGCCGCGCATGCGCAGTGTAAGCGCCGCTCGGGCTCTGTCCACACACCAGCGCTCGCTCGCTCACTTGTCTGCTCGTGAGGTTAGAGGTCACGCGTTGGCGTTTCCGATCAGAGCCGCTAGAGAGCGCGCGCACTAAAGGACTCATATGCTCCTGAGAACCACATATTTCACAACCATATATTTGTCATTCCATTGTTTGGAGAATTAGGAGAGTAAAACTATTTTATTTATTATTTTAAAAAATGATAAATGTGTAGAGGACACCATTTATTAAGAAATTAAAATCTAAATTTTAATCTAGTTTCTTAAAGTTTTTTTGAGGCAGTATAATATGAAAGTAATAACTTGACAGTATTTTAATAAGAGTGCTTCTCATATTTGTTTGTTTGGGGGGTGCGAGCGCAAGCGAGACTGTTCAAACGCCTCCATAGGCACAGCGCCACAGCCGTTTGCAGCAGCTCACGGACCGAAATCGCTCCGCGGCCCGGTGCCACTTCGTCCGTGGACCGGTACCGGGCCGCGGACCGGGGGTTGGGGACCACTGACCTAAAGGATTATTTATGCTCATTAATGCAATTATCTAATCAACCAATCACATGACAGCTGCTTCAATGCATTTAGGGGTTGGTCCTGGTCAAGACAATCTCCTGAACTCCAAACTGAATGTAAAAAAGGGGAATAAAGGTGATTTCAGCAGTTTTGAGCGTGGCATGGTTGTTGCTGCCAGACGAGCCGATCAGGGTATTTCACAATCTGCTCAGTTACTGGGATTTTCACACACAACCATCAAAAGGGAAAAGCATCCAGTATGCGGCAGTCCTGTGGGAGAAAATGCCTTGTTGATGCTAGAGGTCAGAGGTCATGGGCCGACGGATTCAAGCTGATAGAAGAGCAACTTTGACTGAAATAACCACTTGTTACAACTGAGGTTTGCAGCAAAGCATTTGTGAAGCCACAACACGCACAACCTTGAGGCGGATGGGCTACAACAGCAGAACACCCCACCGGGTACCACTCATCTCCACTACAAATAGGGAAAAGAGGCTACAATTTGCACAAGCTCACCAAAATTGGACAGTTGAAGACTGGAAAAATTTTGCTGGTCTGATGAGTCTTGATTTCTGTTGAGACATTCAGATGGTAGAGTCAGAATTTGGCGTAAACAGAATGAGAACATGGATCCATCATGCCTTGTTTCCACTGTGCAGGCTGGTGGTGGTGGTGTAATGGTGTGGGGGATGTTTTCTTGGCACACTTTAGGCCCTTTAGTGCCAATTGGACATCGTTTAAATGCCACGGCCTGCCTGAGTTGTTTTTGACCATGTCCATCCCTTCATGACCACCATGCACCCATCCTCTGATGCTGCTTCCAGCAGGATAATGCACCGTCACAAAGCTCGAATCATTTCAGATTGGTTTCTTGAGCATGATAATGAGTTCACTGCACTAAAATGCCCCACAGTCACCAGATCTCAACCCAATAGAGCATCTTTGGGATGTGGAGGAACGGGAGCTTCGTGTCCTGGATGTGCATCCCACAAATCTCCATCAACTGCAAGATGCTCCTATCAATATGGCCAACATTTCTAAAGAATGCTTTCAGCAGCTTGTTGAATCAATGCCACGTAGAAATAAGGCAGTTCTGAAGGCGAAGGAGGTCAAACACAGTATTAGTGTGTTCCTAATAATCCTTTAGGTGTCTCTCTCGTTTATGTCTCTCCGCCAATCACAGGAATTAGACACAGGTGTTAGTTATCAATTATTTGACCTCCTTATCACCCCTCGTCTCCGCATTCATTCCCCCGCTGCAGATCTCACTCAGAGAAGCTGTCAATCATGACATCACACTCCCGTTGTTATGCACCTTTTTCCTGTGTATTCGATGAGTGCCGCCACGAGGAAACTTCAAAAAAGGGAAAAGGAGCATCTGAATGGTTTAAACAGAAACTTTTTTATCATTATTAAGAAATAAAAATGTGAGCAGGGTAAAGCTGTGCTGTTGTTTGCTGCTACATGACAGAAATTCTTGAAAAGTACATGTTGTTTTGAGCACCAGTGAATCTGAAGAGGATGTCAGCAGACAGGGCTGTCTGTATTTCCATTTTATGCTAGACTGACCTGAGAAAACGAGCATGACTTACAGTACTCAAGGTCAAATACTCCCCAACTAGGGCATATGAGCACTATAATCTTTTTGAGGAAAAAATCCCTCAAACCATCGCAATTGGGAGCTGCCATGTTCTTTTTAAACTATTTTCATGTTTAACAATACATTAACAACTAAAAAAAATAAAATAATTTTGTACAATAGTTTAATACAATAATGGAGGCCATAAATGTAAAGCATCATTCCAGTTGGGATGAGTCTTACGAACAGAAAACTGCGACGTTAGAAGAGAGGTTGTCCGACTTGGAGGGTTTTGGGAGGAGGTGGAATTTATGGCTCTCCGGGATATTGGAAAATAGTAAAGAGGACACTAAGGCCAGAGTCAAGGAGCTGTGTCGTGCTGTTGTTTCAGCGTTCAACGCAAGCACAGGAGATCTGGGCAGACTCCACGCTGCTATCTCTCCATTCATTTCATGCACTGAGAAACATATTCTCGGCAGGGAAGCAGAAACAGAGACTTCAAGACTAACCAGTTGCAAATCAAGGAAGGCCACAGAGGTGGAGTACGCCAGGAAAGCTAGAAAGACGGCATATTTTGTTCGAAAGAAAAGGCATATTTGGATGGGATCCAGATTAAAAAGATGACAAATGGATTTCAGAGACTAAAGCATGAGAAGAGAGGAAAATGAATGAAAACAGATTTCTATTTTAAAGCTGGACAGATGTGATAGAGACGATTCGGAAATCCATTACCGCTTGTATATATTTTATATATTTCTTATTTTTATATATATATATATATATATATATATATATATATATATGTATGTATGTTCTTTTCTTTTCCTTATTTGTACACTTCAGTCTATCACCTGTGTAACCAATTATTACTTAAAGCCTTTCTTTACTTTTCTGTATTTTTCCATCTAGTAAGGATGAATATTGTCTGCACCAGATAGAGAATGTTATCAGAATGTTTTTGGTAGTCTTTCTGTTGAGAGTTGGAGCCTGAGCCGAGTTCAGCCTTGGAGAAGCTGTGTATCTGTGTGTGTGTGTGTGTGTGTGTGTGTGTATCTGTGTGTGTGTGTGTGTGTGTGTGTGTGTGTGTGTGTGTGTGTGTGTGTGTGTGTGTGTGTGTGTGTGTGTGTGTGTGTGTTAATATGGTCTGTATTGGTGAGGTGATTAACTGACTCCATGAGGAGAACTTGTTGAACTTGTTGTTCTGGACAAGCCACGTTACGAACCCGTCAACCATGTGATCAACTGAGATATGATTCAGACTGTCTGCTCTTGTGTGGAAAATTACTAGTTTTATCTTTCTTTCTTTCTTTCTTTCTTTCTTAGCCAAACAGAATCATTTAAACGTCATCATTGACGTAGTTAGCAGCCTCTGTTAGAGTATAATTGCTGTAATAATGTTATTGTAAGTGGGGCGGCCTACGAACTCCTTGTGAGACTTGAAGCTTCTGCTGATGAAACTGCAAACTAAACTTCACTAAAATGTCTTCTATTGACTGCACTTCTGACTCCTGCTCTCATTCATCATATCTGATCCTCGGGTCTGAACTGTAATTCCCCTACAGATGATGTGACGCATTAGTGACATTTCTGTGACTTCAATTTTATCTTCTCTCCCTCTCTCCCTCTCTCTCTTTCACTCTTTGCTTTTTCTTCCTCAACTTACAATAAATAAAATATATAGACTGTACAGTTGTTGTAGAATGGGAATTGTTGTTCTACTTAGTAAACTAAGGTACGAAAGTTGTTCATGTTATCTCTAATCATGTCTTGTTCATTAGATCTTATATATGTTACAAGAAAAGCATAGTTAAATTTGTCAGTGGGTCGGACGTGTGGTTGAGTCATGGTACCAGTACATCAGCAGCGGTTGCTGTTCTCAAAGGAAAACTCCTTCATAATGAGATACTCTCACAAGCAATATATTATTGTTCATATGTGTGGTGCAAATCTACAAATCTGCTTTTACTTCATGAATGAGATGAGTGTAATTTTAGACTCCATGAACACGGGAACAGATACTCTGGCCAGCGTTACTATTGATTTTGTTCATATTTTAAATCCATTAATCCACTAATTGGATACTGGATTTTAAACCATTCTTTCTTATTAAATGATGAATTTAAGTGGAAAATCTGAATAATAACTGAAAAATACAATAAGCAGAGTTTGGTGGGATTAACAGTGTGTTTAGGAGGGAGTCGCATATCCTGATGTAAGACTTTGTAAAGATGATCTTATGGTGCTTCTCGTAACTTAATCCAATTCTCAACCATACAAAAATTAAGTGTGACTCTTTGTGTGTTCATGATCGTGTCTTATTGTGTAAATCTGAAGGTCTGCATATATCTCTCAAGACATTTATCAAAGAGTTTGACAAGTCTTTATTTGATTTGGAAAAACCAACCTGATTAAAGAAAAATATGTTGCAGTCCGCATCAGTTTGGGTGAGTTGAAAGTTGTGGATTTAATAACTTTGAATAGCACTTTTACAATACATGTTTTGATTTAATCGTTTAATTCATGATGAATGCAGTAACTAATGGATTAGATATCTTTTAGTTAATATCTCTTTCACTCTTTCATCTAAATTTCTTTGGGTTCAAATGTTTCCCTCATTTGAATAGGTACATTTTTGGGGAGTTTTTAGTCGTGATATGTAACAAATAATACAAAAGTGTTGTTAAAACCGAGACACACATTGCGCATGTATTTTTTGAATGTCCCCGTTTCCTCAATTTCAAATGAACTACAATCTATTCTTAAATTTGGCATCTGTTTTTCTTTATTCAAATGAATATGACTTTTCCAAAATATATATTTTTTTATTCGAATAAGAAAATAATATATTCATCAGACTAAATAGGAGTAACTCAAAACACAATTTTGCTCATTTTCAAACAGCCTTTAAAGTTTATTTATAATCTGTAAAGTTTTTATAGATTGGAAAAGCCCAAGGAACGGCATCTCTGCTCAGAGAATTTAACATGTTAGTGATGCCCTTTCATTTAAAGTTCAATTATTGTTGTGCTTCAATTTATAAATACAAAATGTGAAAATGTCAAGATCAAGAATTAGCAGTTGAATTCTGTGGTATCTCTGAAAAATATTTAGGCTAAAATATAATATCCTCTACAGAGGAGAAAAGGGTCTCTGGAGGACAACATAAGCAAATCTAAAATATAAAGTCAGAATCATTGCAAAATGTATTGCAATGATTCCAGAAGGACAGTATCTCTGTGGCATCGCTGCCACCCACAGGAAAACATCTTTATCTGCAATGCCACACAAACTAAAAGTGCAAGGCAGGAAGGTTATCAAGATAAACGGTTTGTCTAGTTGACTATTTGATCTTATTTATATTTATCTTATTCGCTATCAAATTACATTAACCTTTGACAGGCGAATGTTTTTAGCATTAATTGTGTTCAGCACGTGCTCCTCAGTCAGTTAAGGGCTTGTAAGATGGACCCGTTCCCCAAATAAATCATCGCAGGACAATATTAATCTTGAATCATCTCATGTTTTCCCGTTCAAAATCTAGATACTAAAGCAAGCTGAGAAAGCGCACACATCATGTGATCTAATCACATTCATGCATTTCAGGGGAACCCACGTGTCTTTTGTACTGCAAATGGAAATCCAAAATGTTGTAAGATCATGTTTATCAAATTTTCACAGTACATACAGAATTATAACGCACAAAGTGCATCGATTACATCACACTTCATCTCAGATTCAGTCAAACACTCTTGCAAGTAAAACACAGAAACATGTTACACTTTATTTCCAGGTGTCCTTGATCCAGTGCCATTATACGGTTATTATTAATTAACTACTTACTGTGAGATTAGGGTTTGGTTGTTTGTAATTGGGCAAAATGTACTGTTATTACTATAACGTGTAACAAGGACACTAAAATAAAGCGTTACCAGAATTATCAACACACTTCAGTTGATTTATTCACTAAACTTATAAATAAAAATTAAAAAAGTAATAAGCAGTGAAGGGACACAGCCTTTTAATAGCATTTGAAGTGAAAAATTTACACTTGGTTATTAAAATCATTTTGTTTTCTCTTAACCAGCAGCACAAGAAAACCTAAAACATGCAATGTCTTTAATCAGGAATTAACAAACCCATTTTGTTTTGATGACGAGTAATTTAATACAGTAAAAATGGCATTTTCAAAAAAAAAAACATGCTAACCATAAAAAAAAGATACATTATACATTTCTTTATATATATATCTCCCCTCCAAAAACTGCACTCTAATAGGAAAATGTATCTTCATTTCAAATGCTTATTGAAGTTATCAGAGTTTTCCATTTGCCCTTAAAAAAACAAAGCAAACCTATTCTAATTGTTATGGCCCAGATCAAAAAAAAAGGGAAAGAAGAAAAAGAAAGGAGAAACAAAACAACAATAACCTTCAACCCTCTCCATCCATTTGTAAAAGTTAAAGCACTCAACTTTATGATTCCTCTGTAAAAGAAAAAAAGAGAGAGAGTTTTAATTGGGAATGCTTAAACGACAGAAACATACAGCCAGAATGTTTGTAATCAACATTTTAATGGAATGCACGTTTGCTTTAAAAAACCTGACGTACAAAGAGAGGGGCATCGAAACGGTTCCCTACTGAAGAATAACTTACAAACAGCACGAGTGGATGCGATTAAACTGGACAACTATGTACAAAAATGAATTACAATGCTACTGCACATTAAGAGATCTATAAATGTCCAGAAAAGGCAAATATTAACATGTGGCAAGATGGAACTCGCTATGATCAATAATCTCTTCTGAAGTTAGTCTGAATACTGAACCTAATGTTATTAGATATATAGGACATCAAATGTACCACGCTGTGAATATTAAACTTCCCTCCGTTTTATATTATATTCCTATGTTTATAAATAATCAGGAAATAGTTGCCCTCATTTAGTTCCAAACCAGTGTGACTTTTTTCATCAGTTACAAAACGACACAAAGAATTGATGCTGCCAAATTCCATGAAATAAAGCTATGGAAAAGAGCAGCAGGGACGCTCTGCGAAATATCTCCTATTGTGTTCCACTGTGAAAAAGTCATACGAGTTTGAAACAACATGAGGACGAGTCAATGAGGAAGAAATCTGCATTTCATACTGCAGAAGAAAAAGGTTTGAAGAAGAATGGAGACCACTGAGCAAAAAAAACTAATCTCATTCTTAGTTGTCCAAATATATTAAAATGTGCCCGTGTAGAAGCTCTCGACAGCATTCCTCAAAGGCCCAAACCCCAAACGCCCAAAGGCATCGTTACAGTTTCAATGCTGATCAAAGGTTTCAACAGGCTTGGCTTTTTCTTACTCAGAAAAAGAAAGCAGAAGAAAGAATAAAAACCTCAACCCCCTTTACGCACCATTCTTCATCAATAACTTTAATTTCAGGAAGGGGAATTTTAACTAGCAAAGGTTTTCGCTGTGTCTTCCTTGCCTCTGTAAGTCCTCTTCCCGTGTGTGAAGGGCAGGTATCTATACTTGATCATGTGCTGTGGAGGAAACACAAACACGTCAGACTCCAGCCTCACAACACCGCCAACAGCTGCTCGCCACAGAGAGAGAGAGAGGGAAAACCTTGATCTGCCGCTTCATGGTGATGCAGAACAGCATGATGAAATACATTACGAGGATGGGCCAGAACACCGGCACGTCAAAGGCGTCGAAGAACGTGCAGATCATAGCGATGACGATGCCCTTCGTCGCTGAATGCCTGAAACATCAAAAAAAGAAAGCATAAACATGTAAACTCATGTTGTGTTGTATATGTGCACTGGAAGCTTCAACACCAAGACAAATTCCTTGTGTGTGCAAGCACACTTGGCAATAAAGCTCTTTCTTTCTTTCTTTCTTTCTTTCTGATTCTTTCTGATCAACATGCACGTGTAAACTGAAGCATCAAGGAAACTACGGCCCGGTTCCACAGACAGGGCTTAGATTAAACCAGGATTAGGCCTTGGTTCAATTAGGACATTTAAACTGCTTTTAACAAGTCTAAGAAGAAAAGAAACACTGCTGTGCATCTTAAGAAAAAACAACGGCACTGAAATATTGTAAGATATGTCAGAGCAAATTAAAACAGCTCAGACAAGCATGTTATCTGAGACTAGACTCAAGCCTCGTCTGTGAAACCAGGGGTAAAGGTTGAAAACGAAATGTGTAACATGCCAACCAAGCTGCATTTATAGAGGACAACTGATATATCAGCAATCCCGATAAACCTGCGCACATCCTGAGGGGCTTCTGCTCCGGAGGAACCTGCTTCTCGGCTGTTCCCACCGCAGGAACCGGGAATGATTTTAGTCCTACGAATGCCTCTGGGGAACTACAGTAATACCTCGGTTTACGAGATTAATTCGTTCCAAGAGCTCGTAACTCAAAATTCTCGTACACCAAAACAATTTTCCCCATAAGAATGCACTAAAAATCACTTGATTCGTTCCACACGACCATAAATGCCCATTTTAAATATTTGTTGGTTTTACCCTATTAATTACAGTTAAAATAATAACCATTAAGATCTCATATAAATACTAATGAATAATTGACAGTTAAACTCTAAAACATACTTGACACTGTAACGCACTTCAGCTTTGAGTAGCGTGGCGTGAAGGAGACGAGAGGAGGGTTTTACTGCTTACAGGGAGAATTTCATCCCTTCTTTCTTCCTCATCTTGAGGTCGTTGTCTATATGCTGTACTGTACGTGTATATTTCACTACATGAACAATAGCGATCACAATTAATGTGAACAACACGAGGTAAAACCGCTGTAAATCAATTATAAAAGTATCACTGTGGCGAATGATGAACCAAACCTGAGAGAATGAATGAGTGAAGGGATGATGGGCTTTGTGAGAGACTGTTGTTAGGATAGTTCCAGTAAAAATGCACGTGAAGATGCTGAGCGTTAGGACTTTTCCACAATAAAAAGCGCGTGGGTGAAACACTCTCGCACTCTGATACAATGCTCGTACACTGATTTGCTCGTATACCAAGTCACTCATAAACCGAGGCGTTACTGTACATGATCTTCTGCTTCAGAGTGGCGTCTAACCAACAGCACAGGAAGTACCAGTGGCAAGCGTTCGCTGAGCGGCCGGACGAACGCAAGACACCAGCACACGCCATTAAAAACTGCTCATAGACTCCATGTTCACTCCAGAAATGAACACTACGGACATGGGAAACAGTGACGGATAGATCGCTCAACGTTTACGCTAATGAAAAGAAAAATAATTCAAGTGGAACATGACTATGTATTTTAAGTGTCCGGTGAAGTGAAAGAAGACTAGATTGAACTTTATAGTTGACAATGCAATGTGTATCTGATATGAATAAAACATCTCGTCAATTTACAATTGAAAGGATTTCCTCTTTTATAGACATACGTGTGTTTTGCCAGCACTTATGAGCATTTAAATGTCTGAAACCTAAAAGAAACCTTATGTGGTTGAAAACGCTGAATTGTTGTGATATATGACGAGCTCTGAGCGCGTCTGTCTCTGGATCAGCGCCAGATATCACGCTTGACGTGACGCACTGAACGAATAAAGCACATATGTAAAGAGAAAACTGTAACGCATGTGCACGCAAAAAGATCTTTTCCTGTTTTACAAAAAGACAGTAAATGTGAATGATGTACCCTTACCTTACTGGAACTGAATTTTGATAAGTAGGATCGCAATCGTTAAAATTCAAACAACACCCACCGCTTGACATTTTCATAGTTAAACATCTGAAGTAGCTTTAATAATGTGTACAGTTTCTATTCTGACAAATTCTGTAACTACATATTAACTGTTATTTTTAAGACATAAAAATCATTGGCCTGTATTTCTGGTCGTTTCTGCACATCACTGGATCAAATCAATACCCTTATTATTCTCTAAAGAAAACTGCGCTCATCAAGTGATTTCATGGGATCCTAAAGCATCACCCGTAGTGCGACACAACTCACCAGAACTTGAACTCTGGCAACCTCCTAATGAACGGCCGGAACTCCTCATTCTGTTTTGTGGGCAGTGCCGGACCCTCATCTAGGGAAGGGAGGCAAGGATTAGGGGAGAAGACATCATTGATGACAACCAGATCGTTTCAGACGCCGGCCTTACCTGGATCATCCAGCAATGAGGGATCCACTTTAGGTGAGAGGAACGCGATGAAGAGGTTAAGGTGGTAGATCCCGAGAGCATATGTGACTATGTACCAGCCCTAGTGAAACACAGACGCTTCATTACAGCTCACGAATGCTTTGCAATCAAATGCACCAGTTACTCAAATCAAAAGAACTTTCTATGCAAATACACAAGAACGTTATCAGAAATCTACAAGCGCGTGAGAACTCAACCCACGAATGAATCAGATAAACCTGAGCAGATGGTGCGTTACCTGTAGAATATATACTCTGATCATATATATGGCCGTTAGAAGAAGAGTGACTGCCCATCGGACGGCGGAGAACGGCGTTGACTTGTCCAACCATGACTGATAAACCTGCGTTTAAGAGAGAAACAGCACTTCCATTAACCAGTGGAGATGCAATCGTTTGTTTGGAGGAAAACAGCTTTTGTTGATGGACTAATTCAACGTGTCAGAAGATGATTAGGAGGAAAGTGCAGCTGTCCGGCTCTTTCACACTGAACAGGTCTGAGATCTGAGATGTGAGCGAGAAAGGGTCTGAGATCTGAGACGGGTGCAGATCTGAGATCTGCGAGATCTGAGCGAGAAAGCATTTTCTCTCATGTACGCATCCGACAGGTTTCGCTATTAGATCTTAACCTTGTCCAGCGGCTCGAGTAAACTCAAATCTAATTGTACGTCTCATTTCATCATGGAGTGATAAAAAAAAAAGTTAAAAAAAAATCAACACAAAGAAAGAACAGAAACATAAATCTTGCTTTGTCGCACTGCGACTGTGTGTCAAGAGCGTCATCACAACACACATTTGTAGGCCCTTTACTCGCAAACTACAATTTATCCAATTACCTCAATCAGTAGAGTGTGGCGCTTGCAACAACAAGGTCATGGGTTCGATTCCCAGGGAAAGCAAGATCTGATTAGAAAGTCAATGTGTTCCTTGAAGTCGCTTTGGATAAAAGTGTCTGCCAAATGCATACATGTAAATAAACCTCAATGTACACTAATTAATTGAGAAGTATAGTATCAGAAGAGATTTGCTTGAGGTAATGACAGCTGGTTTCTGAGAGACGTGCTCGCACAAAGAGTCACTGAATCAAGATTAATTAAGTCCTTCGTGGCTTAAGAGAATGTAAACGCATGTGTATCAGTATCAGTGATCATCAGCGGCATCAGCCTCATATTTTTGATATCATCTGTGTCATTAATGTTATTCAAACAACAGAAAGAAAATCTCACTGCTTTTCACTAAATCAGTGTTTTGTTTGTTTACATCTGATTACCGTATTTTCCCGCATAGAACCCGCGGGTTATACCAGATTTTACCGACCCTGCAGGGTGCGGGTTATATAAGGGTGCAGGTTATGTCACAAATTTTTGCACCTAATAATATTTCAATACATTTGTTACGTCCCTAAGGACTTCAGGTTTTTTTTTTTTGCAGTATTTTCTTTCTTGTGAGAGTTGTTGTCTCTGGCGCTTGTACTCTCACTCTGACAGCTGCTCTGATTGGCTGTCTGACCTGTCAATCATGCAGGAAGTCGTGATTGGCTGTGCTGCATGAGGGCGGGCTCTTCTCCTCTCATCCGATGATCAACACCTGTAGAATCACTTCTTAAGGGACGAGCTGCTGCACAGCGGGAGACACTGCTCTTTCTTTCTCTTCTGATTCTGACTTGTGTTTGTTTTCTTATTGTGTGAATTTTGTGCACAAGCACTGTGTACCGAGCCTGTACCGAACTGAACAGTTCAAAATGTGAACTTGCACAAAAAAAGTTCATCAATCTATGGGTGCGGGTTATATAAGGGAGTGGGTTATGTCGACGATTTTTTTACATGAACCCGCGGGCTATATGAGGTTATATGTGGGAAAATATGGTACTTTGTGCAATTTATGTAGTACTTCTTATTTCTAGTGCTTGAAGGTTTTCCAGTAGGTCAATTTAATTTGTCTTTATGCCGTCATTTCTTGTACCATTGCTTGTAATTAGTTTCATAGTTCTTATTTTTATCACTGACTGTTTGCTTATGTTCTTTGAGCTTTACTACTTGGACTAGAATTAGTAATCAAATTTTGAAAGCATAAAAACCTTGTTTAAAGCAAAAATAACTCCATGATTATAGATATGGTTACTGTGAAACAGTTACTGGTGTCGTGACTCAAGGCTTCGGGCATGTCGCCGGCACTCACACTCCAGCTCACCTGCCCGAGACGCTTAAAGAAGTTCCCGATCGCTGATGGTTTCCCATGGATGGATTCACCAGCACTGTCTCCTTCTGGCATTCTGTCTGTGGACGACGAGGAACAAGGATTAGTTTTACATTCACAGCTAAATAGAAATGCAAAAAGCTGAAATAACACAACATAGACCTCTTCATTGATCTCACTGTGTAACCAAATATGCATTCAAAACTCACTGCAAATCATTCAACCATTGTGCGCACGCTTTCCTGTGCATTATAACCGTTCATAGAGCGATGTTCATGGTGACGAACGGCTACACCAATGCCATTAAGAGAATTACTACCTGACGCATTCATCTACAAGTTCTGGCAAAATTAGCATGACTAAATCAAGCCTTACTTAAAAAAAACTGTTTAAAAACTGAAAAAGAGGATGTGAAAACAAAGCTCTCATTTTGTTTTTGTCATTATTTTTTAGCAATCCCTTGTCAAAAAAGACCATTTCATTCACATGTTTCTATAAATCACATTGAGACCATATGGTAAAAATATGACATTCATTTACATATTCAATATTGATCTCATTTTTTCTATATTTCCACTGAACTCTAAAACACAATCACATAGAAACTGAGACATAAACTGAACACATTTCACAGGAAATATGTAGTATTATAGACACTTTAAAGAGATGAAACGCATGAATATGAGAATGTAAAGAGATCGTTTGCACAGAAGAGTGAATGCAGCTGGAATCGACACTCGCTGGTGTGTCTTCACTGGTTTATCATCTGAATAGAATTGCAACGCAAAGGATAAGGGTTTTATCCCAGGGAAAGCAAAAACTGATTGTGCAGAAAGACAGATCACAGTTCCCGACTGACAGGAAACCCGGACGTGACGTGTGTGTGTGTCAGTGTAATGGATCCGTGCATTTGCTCTCAGAGAAATAACTCCCTGCTCTTGACCTTTTCTTAGTCTTACGAAGAACAGTTATATTTCTGCACTAATTCCAGCTGTTAAATAAACCTATAGGAGCTGAAAAACGTAATTTGTGTTACTGTATTTGTCCTGCTGTTTGTATTCGCATCTTTTTAATACCTGAAATGAGATGCAATAACCACATTTGGTCACATCAGCCAGCCCTCATACAAGATTAACATTTCGGCTGAAAATTCCTTATTCCTTAAAAGCCAATAACAGATATATTAGTCGAAACATCTAAAAACATTTTTTTGGATAATTTTTAAGAGCAAATTCCTTATATTTGAAAGCCGATAACCGATATATTAGTCGAAACATCTAAAAACATTTTTTTGGATAATTTTTAAGAGCAAATTCCTTATATTTGAAAGCCGATAACCGATATATTAGTCGATACATCTAAAAACATTTTTGTTGATAATTTATTTTTTATAAAATCTAAATTGGCAGCATTAAAACATGTCCCAAACACACGATTATGATGTTCTCATTGAAATTGTCTGCAGTCTATATGACAGGCTTGCACTGCACATGTTGCTCTGAACTGTATTTTCCTTTTCGAAGCTATTTTAATCATATTTCAAGCAGCTTGAAACCATCATGGTGAACAGAAGCTCATCTGAAGCGTCTCATGTGAAGGACATAATACACTTTTTATCGGCTTTAACATTATAGCCGATAAAGATGAGCATTTATCGGCCGGTACCGGTGTGTTAGTCGATATACAGCGCATCCCTGATATATATGACACAGAGAGTTTGCAGTGGGTCAGTGATCTGCTCTGAAGCTGCTGCTGTTGAACTGCGTTTGGATCCACAGGCTCGGGCTCAGGCACTCAGATCTCGAGGTTAAATTATGTTGTAGATCATTGCTCGAGTGCGTTTACAGACAGACACATCTGAGCCAAAGTCCACAGACAGCGCGTCAATGAACCAGCGCAAACCAAGAGCACAAGATGAATGTTCCAGTCATGAATGTTTGTGTTCCAGTCATCCCACAGAACCCAGTGATCACGGAGCTACCGCTGCTGCTCCAGACACTCACCTCAGCGCTGATCGCATCAACTCCCTCTAATGAAACCACACAAACTACACAGCCAGTGCCCAGAACTGGTAAGCTAATCTGCTGTTTAGCATTGGTTTGTTAGCCGTAGCGGATTCCTTTAAGATACAAAGCATGCTGGTTAATGTAGTTTTTTAGAACAGCTGTTCTGAATTGAGCGAATCCGCTGCGCGTCACCTAAGAACTACACGTCCCATGGAACAACACGACCGACCGGAAACGCTGCGGTTGTAGTTTTTATTCACGAGGCTGCGATTGAAAGGTATCGAAAAGAACTACAAAGACCAGCAGACACGCAGAAAAGTGGACAACTCACTTCCGGGGAAATCCGAAAGAAGGCGAGAGGTAAACTTCGCTAGCACTGACTTTTACTACATCTTATTGAAAAGCTGATTTTCTGACCGTGACGTCACTGGAGAAAAAGAACCTCAGGCGGACAGTTACCATCCTCAAGGAGTCGCAGCGCACGCGAGAGACTGATAACGGAATGACATGTAATGAAATGTGTTTCTCTTACCCGGTTGTGCCGCTGTGTCACTCTCGCGCTGCTGCTCTGCGAACACGTCAGTGCAGAAACACCGATCAGACCTCAGCAGCCGAGCGCAGAAACACCGATCAGGCCTCAGCAGCCGAGCGCAGAAACACCGATCAGGCCTCAGCAGCCGAGCGCAGAAACACCGATCAGGCCTCAGCAGCCAAGCGCAGAAAGATCGTCTGTCTGTCTGTCTGTCTGTCTAGCTGTGGTGTGTGAAAAAGAGTTTACCCCTTCCTGGTTTCTTTTTCTTTTCTTTTTTTTTGCACGTTTGTCTCACTTAAATGTTTCAGATCATCAAACAGATGTAAATATTAAAGATTAGATAAATATTAAAATATTATAATATTTTATAAAATATTATAAATATTAGAGTGGCTGGCTGACCAAAATTAGATGATCCCCAAGACTTTTGGGAAAATACTCTTTGGACGAGACAAAAGTTGAGCTTTTTGGAAGGTGTGTGTCCATTGCATCTGGTGTAAAAGCAACACCGCATTTCAGAAAAAGAATATCATACCAGCAGTAAAATATGGTGGTGGTAGTGTGATGGTCTGGGGCTGTTTTGCTGCTTCAGGACCTGCTGTGATAAATGGAGCCATGAATTCTGCTGTCTATCAAACAAATCCTGAAGGAGAATGTCTGACAATCTGTTTGTGATCTCAAGATGAAGAGAACTTGGGTTCTGCAGCAGGACAATGATCCAAAATACCATTAAGTCCACCTCTGAAAGGCTGAAGAAAAACAAAATGAAGACTTTGGAGTGGCCTAGTCAAAATCCTGACCTGAATCCTATTGAGATGCTGTGGCATGACCTTAAAAATGCATGAAAACCCTCCAATGTTGCTGGATAACAACAGTTCTGCAAAGATGAGTGGGCCAACATTTTTCCACATCAACATTTTTGGGGCGGCCTACGAACTCCTTGAGAAACTTGAAGCTTCTGCTGATGAAACTGCAACCTATTCTTCACTAAAATTCACAAAGTCCTGGTATTTCATTCATTATATCTGGCCCTCAGGTCTTTAACTGTAAATTCCCCTACTCTCTCTCACTACACACTCACACACACACACACACAAATATGCGGCAATCCCATATTTGTGTTCTTTTCAAAGATTTTTTAAATGGAATATTTCATTCATTGGGATTCAATATGTGATTATTCCCTTAATTTTTTTCGAGCAGTGAATTTAAACAATTAAATAAGCAATGACTGTTCCATGACTGTCTTCTTTGTCACTTCCTGTCAGTAAGATCATTGTGCACTTCCTGTTGGTGAGGTCTTGGGCACACTTCCTGTCTGTAAGGTCATTGTGCACTTCCTGTTGGTGAGGTCTTGGGCACACTTCCTGTCAGTCATGTCATCTGTGCACTTCCTGTCTGTGAGGTCATTGTGCACTTCCTGTTGGTGAGGTCTTGGGCACACTTCCTGTCTGTAAGGTCATTGTGCACTTCCTGCCCCTGTCGTGTGATCGCTTCATCGTTAGTCCACTCAGGTGTTCCTCGTTTCCTTATGTATAAAACCCTCTTGTGTTTCCCTTGTCTTTGTCAGTTGTTGATGTCGTCTTTGTGACTATGGGTTGTTGTTACGCTTAGTGTGTGGATGGCTTTCTAAATTCCCTTAGTTATGTTTAGTTCAGTTTGTGCACAGGTGTGTTTCTTTGATTTTGTATTTAAAGTGTTTTGTTTTTGTTTATATTAAAGTGAGTTTTCAGTTTGAAACCTGCCATCCCTCCGTCTCTTCGTTCTTTATCGCACACGTAACAATGACATTTTTGACCAAGCCGTAAAAGTGCTTCATCTGAAAGGTGTGTAAATGATTCTATGACTTTTACAGTCTACAGGCAAATGAATATATACACATATTTATTTAGTTGCCAATATTCTAATGTCATAATATCAACAAGATAATGCAAAATGGAACGATTCTACTCTGTTAGCTGATCGCTTTTAATGAATAAAGATTCTTTATTCTCCACTTCTAACCCACCAAAAGTGTTCCTGACACCAAAAGATTGCTGACTTTGCATAACAAACCAGTTTTACATGCTAATAAATGGATGAAAGGCCAAAAAGAGCAGATTCTTCACTCAGATAAATGGCAAAAGTCAAGTGATCTATCAGATGCTGTCACTGTCGTCTCAAAGATGGCCAATCTTGATCATAAATTTGAACATGAACTTTAATGTCTGGAATTAAGTCCATTCTCTTAGCCCTCGATCCTCAAAACCGCTACGGACCGGGCATTAAAACATACAACTTTTTGCACACTTTAGTATTTATTTGAAAAAGAAATCACAATAATACATAATTCAATCATGGCGATATAAAAAAAGAAACGGCATAACAGCTCTTTAATGAAAACACAAGATATTAACCCTTAAAAACATTTCTAAAATCTGTAGTTGTCAAAATGACACAGTGAGACATAATACTGACTGATATTTACTGTAAATATAACATTGTTTACACTATCCATAAAGCCATAAAGTGCTAGGATCTATATGATGGATGGCATTTCACCATCATAGCCAGTTTAAAAAGCTCATATTGTCCTCAATGAATCTCCTGGGACTCTTTAGCGGCATCCGATTTAAGACGTGCTCTTTTCATCACATGAATAATATGGTTAACACTAGTTATATACAAATGCATTTGCTTGCCGAATAAAGGTTACAGATGTACCTTTGACTACATACAATCCACCAAATTCTTAATGTTCAAGACGGCTCTCAGTTCAGTTTCATTCACGGACTGTATAGGAGTGAGAAATATAAATACACTCCTTGTATAGCGCAGAGGACAATGTTCCTGGATGTCCTTCTCTGATGACGGCTCTGTCTGAAACACTTCTGCTTTTCTATAGTATTTTTCACAGAAACGAGACACGAGGAGCAATGGCTTTTGATGGGATCATATAATTATTATAATAATTGTATAGGTCAGCTGAACAAAAGTACTCAAACTTTGTCTTGTTAGTACTAACTGTAGTGATATTAAAGTAAAGTCTGGGTCTTAAAGAGTACATATAAGATTTAATCCTTTTGTCTTAGACGGGGGAAGCAAACAATGACATCCAGGTCATATTTCAGCCACAAAATAAATAAAATTGTTACATTTTGAATAAAGACCCATTTTAGAATTTAAAGGCCAAAATTCTTATTGGGAAAAAGCACAAAAGTATAATTATTATTTCATTTATATCTCTACAGTATTTATACATCATGGTAGTAGATTTAAGATTGCATGTGAATGTTTCCATGAAAATAATGGCCCTAAGTCAATGTAAAATTACTCTTTTTCTGTTAATTATGGGATGAAATGTGACCTGGAATAGTTTTTTGTAAGATTCCCCATAATACCTTGTCTGAGCCATTTACTATTAAACATCCTAAAAGTAGAGACAGTTAAAACAATAGCATAAGGGCATCTGCTAAAGGAAGAATAGACATTATAACAGTACAGCATGATAAATAAAACCTTGTCCTGCAAGGCTAATACCACAAAACAGGTGAACTTAAAAAGTCTGATTGTAAAGACATAAAAAAAGGTGATCCAGTGTCTCCCCATCAACAACATAATACTCAACAAATGCATTAAAAAAAACAAAGCATCACTTCAAAAGCAGTAAAAGAAGTTTGTTAAATAAAAGATGATTTTCTTTCAGGTTCCTATAAATTCACCTGCACTTTTATGGTGCTGAGTCGTCATCACCGTCATTGTGAAACTCTGATGACACACAAATAATAGGTATGGTTTGACATATAGTAATGAGGGAATAATTCAAATCCAGAACGCTTTTTGATCAAAATAAGTACATATAAAGTATGATTTTGTGGGTCAAAGCGTCCACTTTATCTACGGGCGTTACTTCACACATATCATACACGATTGCACAATAATTATTTACACCAAGCCAGAAATAAATAAGGCAATGCTTTGAAATCATACACGGTTTCTAACCATTCAAAAGGAAGTCCTATTGACGTCTTTCTTTTTAATTAACGACTCATTTGTTTGTGTGATATAATATTAGCATAAGGCCACAAATGACATTCGTTTGAACCCTGGAGCTCATGAAAAGTGTTTTCCACTCCTCAAATGATTAGTTGTCAAATATGGAAGTGCTACTATATGACCTGTCCATTGCAGTTTCAAGAACCCAGTATGGAAATGGGAAGCGATGGAGGAGCGGGTCCTTCTCAGCGAACGTCGCTTTCTGAGAACTCCTCCTTAATGGAGTGCTTGTGTATCCTGCAGTCGGGCATGTCGAAACCAAAGTCAGCCCATTCCTCTCCTCCCGTGGACGCGGCGCGGTTCGGGATGGTAATGGTGTGACGCACTCTGAAGTGCACGGCCTCCATGACGCGCTGGCGCTGCAGCTCTCCTCCGGGGCCGATGGCCATCGTGGCCATGTTACTGCTGGAGCGAATGAGCTGCTGGCCGTAATCGTGGCCCTGCTTCATGTCCTGCAGGCCCCTCCAGATCGCCAGCCGGAACTGCTCAGGAATCTTCAGGGCCCCAAGATCCTGAGGGACACAGAGTGCACATCAGTCCTAATCACGTCCTACTCTGAGAGTTGTACAAACATGCCTTTGTGAATCATATCTTCCTACAGAGTGCAAGAGTTGGACTCTTAGTTGGTTAAAAATGCTAAATGTTGGACTCTGTTAAAAATGTTCTGCTTTCAGACCTTTTTAAAATTTAAAAAACCTTTTTAATTGTTTAACTGTGGAATTCATGGTGAAGAACAGCAGGAAATTCCACCAATCAGAGTCACGATAATCTTTAGCTCCGCCCACTTCCACGAAGATATGCAAATGATGTCATCGAGTCTCCCTACACTCTCAAAATACTATAATATTTTTAATCTGATTTTGCGGTTCACAATGCTTCATGGGACTGGTGTTCTTTTTCAGCAGAGCTGAGAAAGTGGACGGGCACTTTTTGTTTACATTTATTTATTTTCTGCATTTGTCAGACGTTTTTATCCAGAGTGACTTGCATTGCATTCAAGAAACACATTGACATTCTAGTCAGTTCTTGCTTTCCCTGGGAATCGAACCCTTGACCTTGGCGTTGCAAGCGCTGCTCTCTACTGTTTGAGACTCAGGAAAGCTTTAGTCACAAAATGTATTCCACTTAATTTATATATTGGTTCTAAAGACAAACTTTAAATAGTTCTATTTTTCTCTATTTTTAATTCGATTGTCATTTACTGCAATGCTTCATGGGATTGCAGTTCTTTCCTGCCCTAGTACACAGTCTTGTGCCTTCATCTGATTTTCAATTTAACAATTTAATAAATACTTTTTCAAAATCCCTCTATAAAATGAAAAAAAAAATCCATAACCAACTCCACTCAAAAAAAGGGAAGTGTGATCAAATCTTTGTTAATCCGAGAACAACATTGCAATCAGATTTGAGGGACAAGTTTACAGTTTATGTTAAGTGTAGGTTTACAATCAGGAGGGTGTTCCAGAAAGCAGGTTATCTTACCATCAAACAAATCCTGAACTCTCGGTTGATTAATCCAAACTTTGATTACTCGAGATATGGTGATTCCAGAAATGGGAATTCTGGGAGTAAGTTCATCAAACCCAGAGTATGTTCAGGATTAACACGCAGGACATGCTTAACAGAGCCAGGAATCCACGATCACCATGGAAACATTAGCTAAGAAAAGGTCATTTAGAAGCGATTTACATACTTGGTGAATATCGCCACCTACTTAGTGGTTTTGTAATAATAATGTCTTTTTGTTCAAGATCTATATTTATTTAATGCTAATTATATAACAAAGATAAAGACTTAAACTAATTAGCATTTTGTGATTGCAAAGATACCATGGCTGTAAAAATTCATTTTTAATGTTTACTGATTTTAAAGGTAATATGTTTTATAAATGATGCTATAATGAAAATACATTATAGTATAGAAAGCGTCTTGCTGTAAAAATAAGCTTGCAGACCAACGATGTTAGATCACCTGTCACTTCTCTCTGATTTTAGGGATAACTTTTTTTTTTTTGGACAAGAATGTTGTTCCAGGATCAACTCAATATTTTGAGCCAGGATCATATCTATCTTGACAAAATCACGGTGACCAAAAATGGATGGACACTAATGCACTCTACAATGAGAAAACCCCACAAATGATTCATGCATGAAAAGACCATATTGACTGAACTGTTGTTTTACCTCCATAGAAAGAGTCTGAAGGTGGTACACACTCTGGAGTCCCTGCGACGTGAAGTAGTCGATACAGTTTTGGCAGCCCAGGCTGGTTAAGAAACTGTTCAGAGAGAAAAGGAATCCCACTAAGACCAAGCGGCTGCGTCCTGTGAATTACATATTCACCCATGGAGAACATAACAAGCAAAGCACCACGGCATTTGCATCTGCACAGGGATTATTATCAAGTACTGATGGAGCAATAATGTGAGTTTGTTTAGGCAACAAAATAATGGATCAAAATAAAGCATTTGTATTGTAGTCGTAATCATTATTAAATCTTTGATGATACATGTACCATGAAATGAAATACATGAAATGTTCAGTTAAAGGTGAGTTTAATGTACACTAACATTCAAAAGACTGGTATTTGATTTTGAAGTGTTTTTGAAAGAAGTCTCATGTGCTCACCAAGGCTGCATGATTTATTATATAAATACAGGAAAAACAGTAATATTGTGCAATATTATTACAATTACAGTGAAGTTCACGTATCTCCACTCACGGTTATCTCGCCAGTCCTATTATCTCGACGTTTTAGCATTTTCGATTCTTTAATGTCGCCGAACCCTAATATCTCGAGCACAAAAGAGGGACAAATTCACCACTTCACATGGTTATCTCGTGACTCATGAGTCTATTTCACCGCGCATGCGCCGAGTTTGCGTTGCACGTGGATCACGGTCCTGGTCACTTACGAGCGGTTACTGACCAATGAGTATGAGGCTTAGATGCACACACACACACCTGCTTCTGTTCTGACGCGCGCTCTGCTCAGCGCCGATGCGGATTTAAGATCCAGGTTATTAAAGGACGGGACGAAGCCGAATTTGTTGAGAAAGCACATTAGACAGGCAGAACGCAAGAAATGCAATCTAGTACAGCGTGATAACCTCACGAATATGTTGTGACTGTTTACGCTGTGAGCGAAATTGTGTTTGCAATGTTGGAGAATATAATTAAAGGTTTGTATGGAGAATGGAAGGTGTTTTTATTGTATTCTGGTAAATCTCTGCTGTTAGTTGGTGCACATCTGCCTTTTGTTGTTAGCAAACATATACAGTGTATGTACATTTTTATATCATGCCGATCGCTTAATCTAATAAATCGGCATATTGGCTGTTGGTTTTCTCGATCATCAGTTATCTCGATGCTTGTTTGCAACCCCGAGGCCGTCGACATAACCGATTCCACTGTAATTATTTGAATATATGTTTATTAGTAATTTATTCCTGTGATCAAAGCTGTATTTTCAGCATCATGACTCCAGTCTTCAGTGTCACATGATCCTTCCTCATTCTGATTTCAAATTATTCCTACTATTATCAAAGTTAAATACACTTGTGATGCTTAATACTTTTGAGGAAAGTGTGGTACGTTTTGATGAATAGAAAGTACAAAGGAACAGCATTTCCTCGAAATAGAATGTAAATATCAGTTGAATTGAATCATCCTTGTTAAATCTAATTAATTAATTTAAAAAAAGTAGTTTTACTAATCCCAAACCTTTGAAAGTTTTTTTTCTTCATAATTTGCATATGAGTTGATTAAAACAAAATCTAAATCAAAAACATGCATTAATACATTAACGATGCGTAACAAGTTTTTCATTGTTTTGATCTTTTTATTATAAATATTTCACCAAAAAATAATTTGCTTGATACAATCAAAACAGGAAATGTAGCAAATATAATGTCAGCAAAGTTATTTTAAAGGTACAAAAAAAAAAACTACAAGAAAGTATGTGTAGTAAACTCAATATCTTTTGTTTATTGAAATGGCTTAATGATCACAATATCTGATTTAACATAGCAATTGAGCAGTTTAAGTCATTTTAAACAAAACATGGATTCCAGAACAAATGGTTGCTTTGTCATAATTATTGATGCTGCCCTTAATTTTCACCCTGATTCATTCATATATAAATGGTGATGGAACATTGATATTAATAAATTAAATTTGTGACAATGGAGTCGGTAAAACAATGGTATGTGCATGGAAAATTACATATTTGGTTTAAAATAAATATCCCTCTAGGTGCCAACATATAAGCCTTGTGATTAGCAAAGTAGCGCAAGTGACAATGCTGTTAACTGTAAATAATGTAAAGAAGTTGTTGGTGGCAATGGACTAAAACACAGTGAGGGTGAATCTCAAAAAACTTGTCTAGAATATATCACACAGGGTCATATTTCAATCCAAAATCAATATAAAAAACTATTAAGATTTTCTAGATTGAGACACAATTTTTGACATTATATTACAATTTGAGCTGTCACTAATGAATACTTTGACCAATCATCAAGTGGTAGAAAAATAGCGTTAAAATTACTTAAACTAGCAATGAGGCAATAAAGTTTGCTTACAATAATATAATTTAATAAAAAAGTACTGTAGTGAAAATGTAATTTAAAACAAATTGAGAATAACAAAGATAGATTTTTATAGGGATTACTGATATCCTTAATTACCATTTAAATAATGTGAGAATGCAGGGACCGATAAAGGTGCTTAAACGGTTAATTCACCCAAACATTAACAATCTGTCATCATTTACTCACTACAGACTTTTTCAAATGTGAATTTGAAATATTTCAAATTAAACTTAAACTTTAAAAAGTTCATAAAGACATCATAAAACTAATGCTTATGAATTGAGCGGTTTATTCCACATTTTCTGAATCACTTTATAATGAACAGATTAAATTTAGGCTTTTATTCACATATAAACATTAATCAACTCATACAGATCAATGAGGTTCATTCTCGTGTTACGCGTCACGTTTGAGCTTCAGCAAGAACCAACAAGGTTCATTCTCGTGTTACGCATCACGTTTGAGCTTCAGCAAGAACCAATGAGGTTCATTCTCGTGTTACGCATCACGTTTGAGCTTCAACAAGAACCAATGAGGTTTGTTCTCGTGTTACGCATCACGTTTGAGCTTCAACAAGAACCAATGAGGTTCATTCTCGTGTTACGCATCACGTTTGAGCTTCAACAAGAACCAACGAGGATCATTCTCGTGTTACGCATCACGTTTGAGCTTCAACAAGAACCAATGAGGTTCATTCTCGTGTTACGCATCACGTTTGAGCTTCTGCAAGAACCAACGAGGTTCGTTCTCGTGTTACGCATCACGTTTGAGCTTCAACAAGAACCAATGAGGTTCATTCTCGTGTTACGCATCACGTTTGAGCTTCTGCAAGAACCAACGAGGTTCGTTCTCGTGTTACGCATCACGTTTGAGCTTCAACAAGAACCAATGAGGTTCATTCTCGTGTTACGCATCACGTTTGAGCTTCTGCAAGAACCAACGAGGTTCGTTCTCGTGTTACGCATCACAATTGAGCTTCAACAAGAACCAATGAGGTTCATTCTCGTGTTACGCATCACGTTTGATCTTCAACAAGAACCAACGAGGATCATTCTCGTGTTACGCATCACGTTTGAGCTTCTGCAAGAACCAATGAGGTTCATTCTTGTGTTACGCATCACGTTTGAGCTTCAGCAAGAACCAACAAGGTTCATTCTCGTGTTACGCATCACGTTTGAGCTTCAGCAAGAACCAACAAGGTTCATTCTCAGGTTACGCAATACGTTTGAGCTTCTGCAAGAACCAACGAGCTTCGTTCTCGTGTTACGCATCATATTTGAGCTTCAACAAGAACCAACAAGGATCATTCTCGTGTTACGCAACACGTTTGAGCTTCAACAAGAACCAACGAGGTTCGTTCTCGTGTTACGCATCACGTTTGAGCTTCAACAAGAACCAATGAGGTTCATTCTCGTGTTACGCATCACGTTTGATCTTCAGCAAGAACCAATGAGGTTCGTTCTCGTGTTACGCATCACGTTTGAGCTTCAACAAGAACCAATGAGGTTCATTCTCGTGTTACGCATCACGTTTGAGCTTCAACAAGAACCAACGAGATTCATTCTCGTGTTACGCATAACGTTTGATCTTCAACAAGAACCAACGAGGATCATTCTCGTGTTACGCATCACATTTGAGCTTCTGCAAGAACCAACGAGGTTCGTTCTCGTGTTACGCATCACGTTTGAGCTTCAACAAGAACCAAGGAGGTTCATTCTCGAGTTACGCATTACGTTTGAGCTTCAGCAAGAACCAACAAGGTTCATTCTCGTGTTACGCATCACGTTTGAGCTTCAGCAAGAACCAACAAGGTTCATTCTCAGGTTACGCAACACGTTTGAGCTTCAACAAGAACCAATGAGGTTCATTCTCGTGTTACGCATCACGTTTGATCTTCAACAAGAACCAACGAGGATCATTCTCGTGTTACGCATCACAATTGAGCTTCAACAAGAACCAATGAGGTTCATTCTCGTGTTACGCATCACGTTTGATCTTCAACAAGAACCAACGAGGATCATTCTCGTGTTTCGCATCACGTTTGAGCTTCTGCAAGAACCAACGAGGTTCATTCTCAGGTTACGCAATACGTTTGAGCTTCTGCAAGAACCAACGAGGTTCGTTCTCGTGTTACGCATCACGTTTGAGCTTCAGCAAGAACCAACAAGGTTCATTCTCGTGTTACGCATCACGTTTGAGCTTCAGCAAGAACCAACAAGGTTCATTCTCAGGTTACGCAATACGTTTGAGCTTCTGCAAGAACCAACGAGGTTCGTTCTCGTGTTACGCATCATATTTGAGCTTCAACAAGAACCAACAAGGATCATTCTCGTGTTACGCAACACGTTTGAGCTTCAACAAGAACCAACGAGGTTCGTTCTCGTGTTACGCATCACGTTTGAGCTTCAACAAGAACCAATGAGGTTCATTCTCGTGTTACGCATCACGTTTGATCTTCAGCAAGAACCAATGAGGTTCGTTCTCGTGTTACGCATCACGTTTGAGCTTCAACAAGAACCAATGAGGTTCATTCTCGTGTTACGCATCACGTTTGAGCTTCAACAAGAACCAACGAGATTCATTCTCGTGTTACGCATAACGTTTGATCTTCAACAAGAACCAACGAGGATCATTCTCGTGTTACGCATCACATTTGAGCTTCTGCAAGAACCAACGAGGTTCGTTCTCGTGTTACGCATCACGTTTGAGCTTCAACAAGAACCAATGAGGTTCATTCTCGAGTTACGCATCACGTTTGAGCTTCAGCAAGAACCAATGAGGTTCATTCTCGTGTTACGCATCACGTTTGATCTTCAACAAGAACCAACGAGGATCATTCTCGTGTTACGCATCACAATTGAGCTTCAACAAGAACCAATGAGGTTCATTCTCGTGTTACGCATCACGTTTGATCTTCAACAAGAACCAACGAGGATCATTCTCGTGTTTCGCATCACGTTTGAGCTTCTGCAAGAACCAACGAGGTTCATTCTCAGGTTACGCAATACGTTTGAGCTTCTGCAAGAACCAACGAGGTTCGTTCTCGTGTTACGCATCACGTTTGAGCTTCAGCAAGAACCAACAAGGTTCATTCTCGTGTTACGCATCACGTTTGAGCTTCAGCAAGAACCAACAAGGTTCATTCTCAGGTTACGCAATACGTTTGAGCTTCTGCAAGAACCAACGAGGTTCGTTCTCGTGTTACGCATCATATTTGAGCTTCAACAAGAACCAACAAGGATCATTCTCGTGTTACGCAACACGTTTGAGCTTCAACAAGAACCAACGAGGTTCGTTCTCGTGTTACGCATCACGTTTGAGCTTCAACAAGAACCAATGAGGTTCATTCTCGTGTTACGCATCACGTTTGATCTTCAGCAAGAACCAATGAGGTTCGTTCTCGTGTTACGCATCACGTTTGAGCTTCAACAAGAACCAATGAGGTTCATTCTCGTGTTACGCATCACGTTTGAGCTTCAACAAGAACCAACGAGATTCATTCTCGTGTTACGCATAACGTTTGATCTTCAACAAGAACCAACGAGGATCATTCTCGTGTTACGCATCACATTTGAGCTTCTGCAAGAACCAACGAGGTTCGTTCTCGTGTTACGCATCACGTTTGAGCTTCAACAAGAACCAATGAGGTTCATTCTCGAGTTACGCATCACGTTTGAGCTTCAGCAAGAACCAACAAGGTTCATTCTCGTGTTACGCATCACGTTTGAGCTTCAGCAAGAACCAATGAGGTTCATTCTCGTGTTACGCATAACGTTTGATCTTCAACAAGAACCAACGAGGATCATTCTCGTGTTACGCATCACATTTGAGCTTCTGCAAGAACCAACGAGGTTCGTTCTCGTGTTACGCATCACGTTTGAGCTTCAACAAGAACCAATGAGGTTAATTCTCGAGTTACGCATCACGTTTGAGCTTCAGCAAGAACCAATGAGGTTCATTCTCGTGTTACGCATCACGTTTGAGCTTCAGCAAGAACCAATGAGGTTCATTCTCGTGTTACGCATCACGTTTGAGCTTCAACAAGAACCAACGAGGATCATTCTCGTGTTACGCATCACGTTTGAGCTTCAACAAGAACCAATGAGGTTCATTCTCGTGTTACGCATCACGTTTGAGCTTCTGCAAGAACCAACGAGGTTCGTTCTCGTGTTACGCATCACGTTTGAGCTTCAACAAGAACCAATGAGGTTCATTCTCGTGTTACGCATCACGTTTGAGCTTCTGCAAGAACCAACGAGGTTCGTTCTCGTGTTACGCATCACGTTTGAGCTTCAACAAGAACCAATGAGGTTCATTCTCGTGTTACGCATCACGTTTGAGCTTCTGCAAGAACCAACGAGGTTCGTTCTCGTGTTACGCATCACAATTGAGCTTCAACAAGAACCAATGAGGTTCATTCTCGTGTTACGCATCACGTTTGATCTTCAACAAGAACCAATGAGGTTCATTCTCGTGTTACGCATCACGTTTGAGCTTCTGCAAGAACCAATGAGGTTCATTCTTGTGTTACGCATCACGTTTGAGCTTCAGCAAGAACCAACAAGGTTCATTCTCGTGTTACGCATCACGTTTGATCTTCAACAAGAACCAATGAGGTTCATTCTCGTGTTACGCATCACGTTTGAGCTTCAACAAGAACCAATGAGGTTAATTCTCGAGTTACGCATCACGTTTGAGCTTCAGCAAGAACCAATGAGGTTCATTCTCGTGTTACGCATCACGTTTGAGCTTCAGCAAGAACCAATGAGGTTCATTCTCGTGTTACGCATCACGTTTGATCTTCAGCAAGAACCAATGAAGTTCGTTCTCGTGTTACGCAACACATTTGAGCTACAACAAGAACCAATGAGGTTCGTTCTCGTGTTACGCATCACGTTTGAGCTTCAACAAGAACCAACGAGGATCATTCTCGTGTTACGCATCACGTTTGAGCTTCAACAAGAACCAATGAGGTTCATTCTCGTGTTACGCATCACGTTTGAGCTTCAACAAGAACCAACGAGGTTCGTTCTCGTGTTACGCATCACGTTTGAGCTTCAACAAGAACCAATGAGGTTCATTCTCGTGTTACGCATCACGTTTGATCTTCAACAAGAACCAACGAGGATCATTCTCGTGTTACACATCACGTTTGAGCTACTGCAAGAACCAACGAGGTTCGTTCTCGTGTTACGCATCACAATTGAGCTTCAACAAGAACCAATGAGGTTCATTCTCGTGTTACGCATCACGTTTGATCTTCAACAAGAACCAACGAGGATCATTCTCGTGTTACGCATCACGTTTGAGCTTCTGCAAGAACCAATGAGGTTCATTCTCGTGTTACGCATCACGTTTGAGCTTCAGCAAGAACCAACAAGGTTCATTCTCGTGTTACGCATCACGTTTGAGCTTCAGCAAGAACCAACAAGGTTCATTCTCAGGTTACGCAATACGTTTGAGCTTCTGCAAGAACCAACGAGGTTCGTTCTCGTGTTACGCATCATATTTGAGCTTCAACAAGAACCAACAAGGATCATTCTCGTGTTACGCAACACGTTTGAGCTTCAACAAGAACCAACGAGGTTCGTTCTCGTGTTACGCATCACGTTTGAGCTTCAACAAGAACCAATGAGGTTCATTCTCGTGTTACGCATCACGTTTGAGCTTCTGCAAGAACCAACGAGGTTCGTTCTCGTGTTACGCATCACAATTGAGCTTCAACAAGAACCAATGAGGTTCATTCTCGTGTTACGCATCACGTTTGATCTTCAACAAGAACCAATGAGGTTCATTCTCGTGTTACGCATCACGTTTGAGCTTCTGCAAGAACCAATGAGGTTCATTCTTGTGTTACGCATCACGTTTGAGCTTCAGCAAGAACCAACAAGGTTCATTCTCGTGTTACGCATCACGTTTGATCTTCAACAAGAACCAATGAGGTTCATTCTCGTGTTACGCATCACGTTTGAGCTTCAACAAGAACCAATGAGGTTAATTCTCGAGTTACGCATCACGTTTGAGCTTCAGCAAGAACCAATGAGGTTCATTCTCGTGTTACGCATCACGTTTGAGCTTCAGCAAGAACCAATGAGGTTCATTCTCGTGTTACGCATCACGTTTGATCTTCAGCAAGAACCAATGAAGTTCGTTCTCGTGTTACGCAACACATTTGAGCTACAACAAGAACCAATGAGGTTCGTTCTCGTGTTACGCATCACGTTTGAGCTTCAACAAGAACCAACGAGGATCATTCTCGTGTTACGCATCACGTTTGAGCTTCAACAAGAACCAATGAGGTTCATTCTCGTGTTACGCATCACGTTTGAGCTTCAACAAGAACCAACGAGGTTCGTTCTCGTGTTACGCATCACGTTTGAGCTTCAACAAGAACCAATGAGGTTCATTCTCGTGTTACGCATCACGTTTGATCTTCAACAAGAACCAACGAGGATCATTCTCGTGTTACACATCACGTTTGAGCTACTGCAAGAACCAACGAGGTTCGTTCTCGTGTTACGCATCACAATTGAGCTTCAACAAGAACCAATGAGGTTCATTCTCGTGTTACGCATCACGTTTGATCTTCAACAAGAACCAACGAGGATCATTCTCGTGTTACGCATCACGTTTGAGCTTCTGCAAGAACCAATGAGGTTCATTCTCGTGTTACGCATCACGTTTGAGCTTCAGCAAGAACCAACAAGGTTCATTCTCGTGTTACGCATCACGTTTGAGCTTCAGCAAGAACCAACAAGGTTCATTCTCAGGTTACGCAATACGTTTGAGCTTCTGCAAGAACCAACGAGGTTCGTTCTCGTGTTACGCATCATATTTGAGCTTCAACAAGAACCAACAAGGATCATTCTCGTGTTACGCAACACGTTTGAGCTTCAACAAGAACCAACGAGGTTCGTTCTCGTGTTACGCATCACGTTTGAGCTTCAACAAGAACCAATGAGGTTCATTCTCGTGTTATGCATCACGTTTGATCTTCAGCAAGAACCAATGAGGTTCGTTCTCGTGTTACGCATCACGTTTGAGCTTCAACAAGAACCAATGAGGTTCATTCTCGTGTTACGCATCACGTTTGAGCTTCAACAAGAACCAACGAGATTCATTCTCGTGTTACGCATAACGTTTGATCTTCAACAAGAACCAACGAGGATCATTCTCGTGTTACGCATCACATTTGAGCTTCTGCAAGAACCAACGAGGTTCGTTCTCGTGTTACGCATCACGTTTGAGCTTCAACAAGAACCAATGAGGTTCATTCTCGAGTTACGCATCACGTTTGAGCTTCAGCAAGAACCAACAAGGTTCATTCTCGTGTTACGCATCACGTTTGAGCTTCAGCAAGAACCAACAAGGTTCATTCTCAGGTTACGCAACACGTTTGAGCTTCAACAAGAACCAATGAGGTTCATTCTCGTGTTAAGCATCACGTTTGATCTTCAACAAGAACCAACGAGGATCATTCTCGTGTTACGCATCACGTTTGAGCTTCTGCAAGAACCAACGAGGTTCGTTCTCGTGTTACGCATCACAATTGAGCTTCAACAAGAACCAATGAGGTTCATTCTCGTGTTACGCATCACGTTTGATCTTCAACAAGAACCAACGAGGATCATTCTCGTGTTACGCATCACGTTTGAGCTTCTGCAAGAACCAATGAGGTTCATTCTCGTGTTACGCATCACGTTTGAGCTTCAGCAAGAACCAACAAGGTTCATTCTCGTGTTACGCATCACGTTTGAGCTTCAGCAAGAACCAACAAGGTTCATTCTCAGGTTACGCAATACGTTTGAGCTTCTGCAAGAACCAACGAGGTTCGTTCTCGTGTTACGCATCATATTTGAGCTTCAACAAGAACCAACAAGGATCATTCTCGTGTTACGCAACACGTTTGAGCTTCAACAAGAACCAACGAGGTTCGTTCTCGTGTTACGCATCATATTTGAGCTTCAACAAGAACCAACAAGGATCATTCTCGTGTTACGCAACACGTTTGAGCTTCAACAAGAACCAACGAGGTTCGTTCTCGTGTTACGCATCACGTTTGATCTTCAGCAAGAACCAATGAGGTTCATTCTCGTGTTACGCATCACGTTTGAGCTTCAGCAAGAACCAATGAGGTTCATTCTCGTGTTACGCATAACGTTTGATCTTCAACAAGAACCAACGAGGATCATTCTCGTGTTACGCATCACATTTGAGCTTCTGCAAGAACCAATGAGGTTCATTCTCGAGTTACGCATCACGTTTGAGCTTCAGCAAGAACCAACAAGGTTCATTCTCGTGTTACGCATCACGTTTGAGCTTCAGCAAGAACCAACAAGGTTCATTCTCAGGTTACGCAACACGTTTGAGCTTCAACAAGAACCAACGAGGTTCGTTCTCGTGTTACGCATCACGTTTGAGCTTCAACAAGAACCAATGAGGTTCATTCTCGTGTTAAGCATCACGTTTGAGCTTCAACAAGAACCAATGAGGTTCATTCTCGTGTTACGCATCACGTTTGAGCTTCAACAAGAACCAACAAGGTTCGTTCTCGTGTTACGCATCACGTTTGAGCTTCAACAAGAACCAATGAGGTTTGTTCTCGTGTTACGCATCACGTTTGAGCTTCAACAAGAACCAATGAGGTTCGTTCTCGTGTTACGCATCACGTTTGAGCTTCGGCAAGAACCAACAAGGTTCATTCTCATGTTACACAACACTTTTGAGCTTCAACAAGAACCAAAAAGGTTTATTCTCAGGTTACGCAACACGTTTGAGCTTCTGCAAGAACCAACGAGGTTCGTTCTCGTGTTACGCATCACGTTTGAGCTTCAACAAGAACCAATGAGGTTCGTTCTCGTGTTACGCATCACATTTGAGCTTCAGCAAGAACTAATGAGGTTCATTCTCGTGTTACGCATCACGTTTGAGCTTCAGCAAGAACCAACGAGGTTCGTTCTCGTGTTACGCATCACGTTTGAGCTTCAACAAGAACTAATGAGGTTTGTTCTCGTGTTACGCATCACGTTTGAGCTTCAGCAAGAACCAACGAGGTTCGTTCTCGTGTTACGCATCACGTTTGAGCTTCAGCAAGAACCAACAAGGATCATTCTCGTGTTACGCAACACGTTTGAGCTTCAGCAAGAACCAATGAGGTTCGTTCTCGTGTTACGCATCACGTTTGAGCTTCAACAAGAACCAATGAGGTTCATTCTCGAGTTACGCATCACGTTTGAGCTTCAGCAAGAACCAACAAGGTTCATTCTCGTGTTACGCATCACGTTTGAGCTTCAGCAAGAACCAACAAGGTTCATTCTCAGGTTACGCAACACGTTTGAGCTTCAACAAGAACCAACGAGGTTCGTTCTCGTGTTACGCATCACGTTTGAGCTTCAACAAGAACCAATGAGGTTCATTCTCGTGTTAAGCATCACGTTTGAGCTTCAACAAGAACCAATGAGGTTCATTCTCGTGTTACGCATCATGTTTGAGCTTCAGCAAGAACCAACAAGGTTCATTCTCGTGTTACGCATCACGTTTGAGCTTCAGCAAGAACCAACAAGGTTCATTCTCAGGTTACGCAACACGTTTGAGCTTCAACAAGAACCAACGAGGTTCGTTCTCGTGTTACGCATCACGTTTGAGCTTCAACAAGAACCAATGAGGTTCATTCTCGTGTTAAGCATCACGTTTGAGCTTCAACAAGAACCAACAAGGTTCATTCTCGTGTTACGCATCACGTTTGAGCTTCAGCAAGAACCAACAAGGTTCATTCTCAGGTTACGCAACACGTTTGAGCTTCAACAAGAACCAACGAGGTTCGTTCTCGTGTTACGCATCACGTTTGAGCTTCAACAAGAACCAATGAGGTTCATTCTCGTGTTAAGCATCACGTTTGAGCTTCAGCAAGAACCAACAAGGTTCGTTCTCGTGTTACGCATCACGTTTGAGCTTCAACAAGAACCAATGAGGTTCGTTCTCGTGTTAAGCATCACGTTTGAGCTTCAGCAAGAACCAATGAGGTTCATTCTCGTGTTACGCATCACGTTTGAGCTTCAACAAGAACCAACAAGGTTCGTTCTCGTGTTACGCATCACGTTTGAGCTTCAACAAGAACCAACGAGGTTCGTTCTCGTGTTACACATCACGTTTGAGCTTCAACAAGAACCAATGAGGTTCGTTCTCGTGTTACGCATCACGTTTGAGCTTCAACAAGAACCAATGAGGTTCATTCTCGTGTTAAGCATCACGTTTGAGCTTCAACAAGAACCAACAAGGTTCATTCTCGTGTTACGCATCACGTTTGAGCTTCAGCAAGAACCAACAAGGTTCATTCTCAGGTTACGCAACACGTTTGAGCTTCAACAAGAACCAACAAGGTTCATTCTCGTGTTACACAACACTTTTGAGCTTCAGCAAGAACCAATGAGGTTCATTCTCGTGTTACACAACACTTTTGAGCTTCAGCAAGAACCAATGAGGTTCATTCTCGTGTTACACAACACTTTTGAGCTTCAGCAAGAACCAACAAGGTTCATTCTCGTGTTAAGCATCACGTTTGATCTTCAACAAGAACCAACGAGGATCATTCTCGTGTTACGCATCACGTTTGAGCTTCTGCAAGAACCAACGAGGTTCGTTCTCGTGTTACGCATCACAATTGAGCTTCAACAAGAACCAATGAGGTTCATTCTCGTGTTACGCATCACGTTTGATCTTCAACAAGAACCAACGAGGATCATTCTCGTGTTACGCATCACGTTTGAGCTTCTGCAAGAACCAATGAGGTTCATTCTCGTGTTACGCATCACGTTTGAGCTTCAGCAAGAACCAACAAGGTTCATTCTCGTGTTACGCATCACGTTTGAGCTTCAGCAAGAACCAACAAGGTTCATTCTCAGGTTACGCAATACGTTTGAGCTTCTGCAAGAACCAACGAGGTTCGTTCTCGTGTTACGCATCATATTTGAGCTTCAACAAGAACCAACAAGGATCATTCTCGTGTTACGCAACACGTTTGAGCTTCAACAAGAACCAACGAGGTTCGTTCTCGTGTTACGCATCACGTTTGAGCTTCAACAAGAACCAATGAGGTTCATTCTCGTGTTACGCATCACGTTTGATCTTCAGCAAGAACCAATGAGGTTCGTTCTCGTGTTACGCATCACGTTTGAGCTTCAACAAGAACCAATGAGGTTCATTCTCGTGTTACGCATCACGTTTGAGCTTCAACAAGAACCAACGAGATTCATTCTCGTGTTACGCATAACGTTTGATCTTCAACAAGAACCAACGAGGATCATTCTCGTGTTACGCATCACATTTGAGCTTCTGCAAGAACCAACGAGGTTCGTTCTCGTGTTACGCATCACGTTTGAGCTTCAACAAGAACCAATGAGGTTCATTCTCGAGTTACGCATCACGTTTGAGCTTCAGCAAGAACCAACAAGGTTCATTCTCGTGTTACGCATCACGTTTGAGCTTCAGCAAGAACCAATGAGGTTCATTCTCGTGTTACGCATAACGTTTGATCTTCAACAAGAACCAACGAGGATCATTCTCGTGTTACGCATCACATTTGAGCTTCTGCAAGAACCAATGAGGTTCATTCTCGAGTTACGCATCACGTTTGAGCTTCAGCAAGAACCAACAAGGTTCATTCTCGTGTTACGCATCACGTTTGAGCTTCAGCAAGAACCAACAAGGTTCATTCTCAGGTTACGCAACACGTTTGAGCTTCAACAAGAACCAACGAGGTTCGTTCTCGTGTTACGCATCACGTTTGAGCTTCAACAAGAACCAATGAGGTTCATTCTCGTGTTAAGCATCACGTTTGAGCTTCAACAAGAACCAATGAGGTTCATTCTCGTGTTACGCATCACGTTTGAGCTTCAACAAGAACCAACAAGGTTCGTTCTCGTGTTACGCATCACGTTTGAGCTTCAACAAGAACCAATGAGGTTTGTTCTCGTGTTACGCATCACGTTTGAGCTTCAACAAGAACCAATGAGGTTCGTTCTCGTGTTACGCATCACGTTTGAGCTTCGGCAAGAACCAACAAGGTTCATTCTCATGTTACACAACACTTTTGAGCTTCAACAAGAACCAAAAAGGTTCATTCTCAGGTTACGCAACACGTTTGAGCTTCTGCAAGAACCAACGAGGTTCGTTCTCGTGTTACGCATCACGTTTGAGCTTCAACAAGAACCAATGAGGTTCGTTCTCGTGTTACGCATCACATTTGAGCTTCAGCAAGAACTAATGAGGTTCATTCTCGTGTTACGCATCATGTTTGAGCTTCAGCAAGAACCAACGAGGTTCGTTCTCGTGTTACGCATCACGTTTGAGCTTCAACAAGAACCAATGAGGTTCGTTCTCGTGTTACGCATCACGTTTGAGCTTCAACAAGAACCAATGAGGTTTGTTCTCGTGTTACGCATCACGTTTGAGCTTCAACAAGAACCAATGAGGTTTGTTCTCGTTTTACTCATCATGTTTGAGCTTCAACAAGAACTAATGAGGTTCGTTCTCGTGTTACACATCACGTTTGAGCTTCAGCAAGAACCAACGAGGTTCGTTCTCGTGTTACGCATCACGTTTGAGCTTCAGCAAGAACCAACAAGGATCATTCTCGTGTTACGCAACACGTTTGAGCTTCAGCAAGAACCAATGAGGTTCGTTCTCGTGTTACGCATCACGTTTGAGCTTCAACAAGAACCAATGAGGTTCATTCTCGAGTTACGCATCACGTTTGAGCTTCAGCAAGAACCAACAAGGTTCATTCTCGTGTTACGCATCACGTTTGAGCTTCAGCAAGAACCAACAAGGTTCATTCTCAGGTTACGCAACACGTTTGAGCTTCAACAAGAACCAACGAGGTTCGTTCTCGTGTTACGTATCACGTTTGAGCTTCAACAAGAACCAATGAGGTTCATTCTCGTGTTAAGCATCACGTTTGAGCTTCAACAAGAACCAATGAGGTTCATTCTCGTGTTACGCATCATGTTTGAGCTTCAGCAAGAACCAACAAGGTTCATTCTCGTGTTACGCATCACGTTTGAGCTTCAGCAAGAACCAACAAGGTTCATTCTCAGGTTACGCAACACGTTTGAGCTTCAACAAGAACCAACGAGGTTCGTTCTCGTGTTACGCATCACGTTTGAGCTTCAACAAGAACCAATGAGGTTCATTCTCGTGTTAAGCATCACGTTTGAGCTTCAACAAGAACCAACAAGGTTCATTCTCGTGTTACGCATCACGTTTGAGCTTCACCAAGAACCAACAAGGTTCATTCTCAGGTTACGCAACACGTTTGAGCTTCAACAAGAACCAACGAGGTTCGTTCTCGTGTTACGCATCACGTTTGAGCTTCAACAAGAACCAATGAGGTTCGTTCTCGTGTTAAGCATCACGTTTGAGCTTCAGCAAGAACCAATGAGGTTCATTCTCGTGTTACGCAACACGTTTGAGCTTCAACAAGAACCAACGAGGTTCGTTCTCGTGTTACACATCACGTTTGAGCTTCAACAAGAACCAATGAGGTTCGTTCTCGTGTTACGCATCACCTTTGAGCTTCAACAAGAACCAATGAGGTTCATTCTCGTGTTAAGCATCACGTTTGAGCTTCAACAAGAACCAACAAGGTTCATTCTCGTGTTACGCATCACGTTTGAGCTTCAGCAAGAACCAACAAGGTTCATTCTCAGGTTACGCAACACGTTTGAGCTTCAACAAGAACCAACAAGGTTCATTCTCGTGTTACACAACACTTTTGAGCTTCAGCAAGAACCAATGAGGTTCATTCTCGTGTTACACAACACTTTTGAGCTTCAGCAAGAACCAATGAGGTTCATTCTCGTGTTACACAACACTTTTGAGCTTCAGCAAGAACCAACAAGGTTCATTCTCGTGTTACACAACACTTTTGAGCTTCAGCAAGAACCAACAAGGTTCATTCTCAGGTTACACAACACGTTTGAGCTTCTGCAAGAACCAATGAGGTTCATTCTCGTGTTACACATCACGTTTGAGCTTCAGCAAGAACCAAAAGCTTCATTCTCAGGTTACGCATCACATTTGAGCTTCAGCAAGAACCAATGAGGTTCATTCTCGTGTTACGCATCACGTTTGAGCATCAACAAGAACCAATAAGGTTCATTCTCGTGTTACACAACACTTTTGAGCTTCAGCAAGAACCAACAAGGTTCATTCTCAGGTTACGCAACAAGTTTGAGCTTCAACAAGAACCAATGAGGTTCATTCTCGTGTTACACAACACTTTTGAGCTTCAGCAAGAACCAACAAGGTTCATTCTCAGGTTACGCAACACGTTTGAGCTTCAGCAAGAACCAATGAGGTTCATTCTTGTGTTACGCAACACGTTTGAGCTTCAGCAAGAACCAATAAGGTTCGTTCTCGTGTTAAGCATGACAATTGAGCTTCAGCAAGAAACAATGAGGTTTATTCTCGTGTTACGCAACACATTTGAGCTTCTGCAAGAACCAATGAGGTTCGTTCTCGTGTTACGCATCACGTTTGAGCTTCAGCAAGAACCAATGAGGTTCGTTCTCGTGTTACGCATCACGTTTGAGCTTCAGCAAGAACCAATGAGGTTCACTCTCAGGTTACGCAACACATTTGAGCTTCAGCAAGAACCAATGAGGTTCATTCTCAGGTTACGCAACACATTTGAGCTTCAGCAAGGTCTGTTCTGGTACGTCAAGCATGTTCGGATGATCTTCTTTACGTTCACTTATCAATGTTTTATATGTGCATAAAAGACAATTCAATCTGTTCATCATATAAAGCGATCAAGTCTCTTCATAAAATGTGGACAAAACCACTCAATTCATTTAGATCTCTTTATAAACCTTTTGAAGCATTAGAGTGGTAGTTGTGTAGCTTTCAATGGAGAAAGAGAAAACTCTCAAATTTAATTTAAAATATTATAATTTTTGTCTTTGAAATGACAAAAAGGTTTTTTACAATTTCTAAGGTGAATAAACCCTTCAAAACAAATCAAGCCAAATGTATTTTTTTCCTTTTGATTTTGGGGTGTACCTGACATATTTTTGTGAGATTCGCCTGATGAAAACAGCATAGACGATGTAGAATTTAAACTATTTAGGTACTTCTCCACCCCTTACCCAGCACAATGTAATAAATAACTGCATGTGATTGGCCATATGCATAATGATGTAAAATGTAAATACAAAGAATATGTACATTAAAGAAAAAGGCTTGTTTTGGACACTAATGTGTGATTTAAAGTCAAAGGGTTTCTCTGACCTGCAGAGAAATATTTACAAAGTTATTACTCCTATGTACAAGTCTAAAATAGAAACCTCTTTAAAATCAAAGGTTTCATTATAATTAAAATCCTCTTTTGTGTATTAGATCAAAAGAAACTATCAGTAATCTGTAATCCAGAGATTCAACTATGCAAAGATAAGTCTATCCCCATTCTCTGATTGGCTTCATCAGCAATAAGCTGGTGTGTGGTGAGTGTTCTGGCGCAATATGGCTGCCGTCGCATCATCCAGATGGATGCTGCACTCTAGTGGCGGTTGAGGAGATTCCCCTCGTCCATGTAAGTGATTTGAGTATCTATGATAAAGCGCTATATAAATGTAATGAATTATTATTATAAGTGATCAAGTCGAGGTGAAATGGAGAAGCAACTAAAGGGGCATTTTGAATGATTTAAGGTTGCTCTTAACGTCTAGAGGCTTTTTAAAAAAAAAATTTTTTTACATCTGATGGATAGCTATCTGATTTGTTAAAACAGTTCCATTTACACTCGGCCACATAAATGTGTCTCTAGAAAACGGATATAAATCCAGTGCTATATGCTAATTTTTCACATCAATGAAAGCAATAGAAGTTGCTGCATTTCAATTATAAGAAGTTAATTTCAAGATCAACTGGAAAGAGATTATATAAAATAATTTTAATGAATATGATTGTGTTTTGTGTGTGCACTTGTTGAGTTTGACTTACTTTCAGTGTCATTTGCAGCTTGCTAAAGACATTCTGCTCATCTGCGGCAATGAGTACCTAACATATCATAGAGCTTATAACATGCTCTCACATGTTTATTTATTTTTATTTTGTGAGGAATAAAATAAATATTAGAATCTGAAGTGCAGATCTGGCCACACAATAACGGCTCATATTGGCCACAACAAATTGGACGAGGGTTAGAAAAAGTGTCAAAAAACTACAAACATGGAGGATGTGCGAGACTGAGGTTTAAGTAGAGTTAATTCATTATGCAAATTGCAAACGCATGAGGAGAGTTCTTGGCATGAAGGACTCACAAATGGCAGATCAACGTGCTGCTACATGTCTCTCAGTAGGAAACAGAAGGAAATGAATTTGAATAGAAGATTATAAACTGTGACGGGATGATTGACAGGTCAGTGACAGATGCGTGTGAGTAAACATCAGAGCTGTCGTTAAAGACCAGTGATGATGAAGGAGTGCATGTCCCTTACTCTTCTGCTACACACTCAACAGTGTGTACTTTTTCTTCACAAAAACAGTACATATTTTTAGGTCACAGTATAAGTAGGTGAATTGGGACGCAGCGATCCGATCGCAATGATAGCAATCCGATCAGAAAAAACTCCTGAAGTGACCATGTGTAAATAGACCCTAGAGCACATGTGTCAAACTTCAGTCCTGGAGGGCCACTGTCCAAAACACCTGCCTGGAAGTTTCTAGTAATCCTAAAGACCTCGATTAGCTCGATTGGTTCAGGTGTGTTTGACTGGGGTTGGAGCTAAACTGGCAGGACACTGGGCTTATGAGAACCGAATATGGCACCCCTGCTCTACAGAAAAACAACCTGAAGCCACTCTTGATGAGACACATGAGGCTAATTTCAGTCACACTGCTGTAAGAATCCACGTGAACTGCATTGTTATAAGAAGCAGCTGTCCATCATTTATAGTCTGTGTGTACGCGTGTGTCAGGCTGGTGCTACTGCAGGGTGAAGTACCTGACGAGACTGGGGTCGGGGTTGTAAGGTGGAGGAGGGGTACAGTGAGAGGTGGACACTAGAGACTGTGACGGGTGAGCTCCATTCACATCGCCGTTGGACTGCATGTGGTGTCCACCCAGCATGTTTGTACCTGCATGAACAAAATCAACAAAACCTAAATAAACCAAACGAGCATCACATGGTGTATTGATCAAACACATTTACATCTATGCATTTGGCAGATGCTTTTATGCAAAGCGACTTGCATTGCATTAAAAAAACTCATTGACATTCTAATCAGTTCTTGGTTTTCCTTGGGATCGAACCCATGACTTTGACGTTGCAAGCACCACTCAATACTGTTTGAGACAATAACAATAACTTAATTATTGGCCAAATGTCTGGTAGCTTTTCCTGAATACAAATGTCATTGCTAGAACAATAGTCTAGCTTGTGAAACAGAAGTGCACTTGATTGTATTGAATGGGCAACTGTAGTGTACTTTAAATCGTAAAAGTATAGATTTTTTTAAAACAACTTGCAGATAATATCATATTACTGAAATGAAAGGTCACTTAAAGTCTACTTAAAGAGTGAGAAAGGTTTATTACTGTTTCTGAACACACTAATTAAATATACTTGAAAAGTGCACTTTATAATTAAAAGTGTTACTTTGATGATTTTAAGAATGTTTTGCTATGTTTTAAAGTAGTGGTCAACACACTAAAGCACATGTAAAATACATTTTAAATTAATATATTTTAATTGATCTAAACTGCAGCTACATCATTACAAATGTGGAATTACACATCTTTTTAAAAACATAACATACTAGTTTCAATAGAAATTACATTAAAGTGTATTTTAGTTTACCATGAATACTTGGCAGTAACTTTAACCCCATTTCAAAGACAACCAAATTTACATTATTATTTACATTATTGTAAATTATGACATTACATGTAAAGATTGACATGTAAGTCCTACTTAAGTAGGGTAAAACGCTTATTTGCATTTAATTGCATTTAATAAATGTTTCAACAATATTTTTTTTTATTTAATTGCCATTAACATGCAATTAAATGTCTGGAAAGAAAACATTATGTTCAGTTGTACTTTTTTTAAACTGTACTAAAGTGCATTTCTTTTTCTCAAGGGGAGCAATCTGCAATATGTCTAGCTAGGAAACTTTTTATTTATTTGCTTATTGTCATAACCTCAGAACTCCATGTTGCAACACACTAATGTTGAGCTAGCAAATGAATATATGCACAAACTCAGTAATGTTTTTAAAAGAGTTGGTTGGAAACAAACTGGTGTATGAAAAGAATATATGACTATGTGCAGGAAATAAAAGAACAACTGCGAAAATATACATATAGATTTAAAAACGTCACACCAAGTTACATGACCAATAAAAGCTGTATAAAGTATATAAAAGTCTAAAATGTTGTGGAGGAGCTTACCCATATGTGACATGGATGCAGAGGGTCCTGCGCTCTGCTGGGTCTGTTGTGTCACCAACTGATTCACTGAGGGAAGCTTGCTGATCGGCCCGTGCATCTTATTCATGTTATTGAGTGTGCCATATGGAGATGGAGAAGCAACATGACTCCTGTGAATCCCATGAGAGGAATGTTATATACAGACCTCAGTGGAACAATACAATACTAGATGTTAAAGACTGAGCTGAATGGAAATTCAGTGTAAAGACGTAAACGTCATAGTGGAAAGCCCTATCCTCAGTTCACCAAACCGTTTCTTCAGCTGTGCTGGCTTGTATGACATTTTAGTTATGGCAGTTATGATATTACAATGAATATAACAATTCAAAAAAAATGTTTTCAATTTTAATATATTTTAAAATGCAATTTATTCGTGTGATTTTCAGTCTTCAGTCACTTAATCCTTCCCAAATCATTATTTGCTGTTCAAGGAACATTTCTTACTATTATCAGTGTTGAAACTGCTTCATATTTTATCAAACAAAACTACCCCGTGGGAGAAAAACATAACCTGGTCACAAGGCAGCAAGAACTCGACAAGACTTGATACAAGACGCCAGGGAAAAAATTGACGAGGAACCAGCACAAGACAGCAAACATGAGGGGGTTAAATATAGAGCACATGATGAGGGGGGGAAACAGCTGGGACAAATCAACAAAATGACAATGAAACAAGACGGGCGGGGTTACACAATGACAAGGCATGAACACGCAGCCAATTCGAACGCGCATCGCCGCAAGATCACATTAAACAAACATGAAAACAATATGAAAGCACGCAGCCGATGAAAACACGAACCGTGTGCCAACACATAACACGCAGACACAAGAGAGCGCGGCTCACACAAAGCCAAAACCGTAGCCACTCGCATAACGTAGAGCGTGCGAGAACGAGCGACCATTCGACTCATGCGCTCACGACAAGGACGAACATACGAGTCATGAATGTCCAAACCCCGACACAAAACCAAAACTGAGCCAGACCAAAGTATCGGGACCGGACATCATGACCCGCACACAAGATGTTACACAGACAAGAGAGCGCGCGACTAGAGACACTAGAAATCGCGCGCCTCCACAAAACACGATACGTAACGGTAGTGTCAGAGCTCTGCCACAACACCAAGAAATGAGTCAACCGAATGTGGCAGAACCCTGACAGAATGACGCATGTATGAACACTCACTGTCTCTGTAGGAGCTGCTGTTGCTGTTGTCTGTATGAGTCCACTAACTGCTGCGGTACAAACTCCACAAGCTCCAAACTGTCCTTTATCTTCATCAGGATGTCAAAATTCTCCCGTCCACGCACCTTCAAATCAATCCAAAAATATCACAATAACTTAACAAATCACAAACATTACACAAGTATGTTTTGCACACTTCCACACTCACTGGTATGTAATACATCTCTTCTTCACCATGTCGTCTCTTCTTGATGTTGATGGAAGGGCCTGAAATATTGGCTGGAGTCTGTTTGAAATCTGTAAGTTCATAAAAACAATCTCCAGTTTTAACCAGAGATAAAATAACTAAGGATGTGTTCACATTTGCACTCTGTTTCTCTGTTTCTTTTGATCTGGACCAAAAAAAGAAAATAATGCATTTTGTTGTGGTTCACATAGCATTCACAGTCATTTTTAACAACAAACCTAATGATGCAAAACCAGAAAACGGCTTTTATGGCGTATATATTTTGCAACAGACATCTAAAACAAAGTTGTGTGTTTGGTTAAATGCGCTTCTTGCTTGTGCGATCATATCGGTGGTATTTCGACCAGCTGAGAACTCACAGAGAGATTATAAAATGTGTAAAGGAGCAGCAGGAATCCCTCCATTGCACACAAACAAAGACATGGTGCTTCCGACTGAACTGTAATGGCCAACGTAGTGCCTATGACAAGGAAAAATCAGGCATGCTTGAGCATTCTGGCATTTTTATGCTCACATCTTATGACATGATATCCTGATTTCAGTTCAGTTGGAAGTAGAGAGAGACTCTGTGGTCCAGGGTTCAGACGGCAGCGCTCACGCTTATTCAGATGAACCGTGCTAACAGTGTTCATTTTAATCCAACCAAACCTACCAAGTGTGAACACACCCTATGATAACATTCATACGATTAGAAACTTATGTTGAATCTCATATGAATAATGAAATACATTCATGGCTCACTTCGTTTATTGGCATTTCCATTTTTGGCCACGCTCTCATTTAGGGCCTGTTGCTCCCTGAAATGATCCTCATCTGCTTTGCGGTCTCGACCCGGACACGCACAGATTCGGCCCTCAAACGAACGCCTACCGAGAACCTGTCCGCTGTGGGAAAAGAACTTAACTTTTAGCATAACCAAACAGAATTTCCCAACTCAGTTTTCCTAGTCATGTTAACAGTTTGCATATTGTTCACAGTTAAATGACAAGTGAAGTTGTTGCAGCTGAAGACGAAGGCGTAAAGCCCTTTTACTCACTCTCTGGTCTCCAGCGTGATGATGATGAGGATAGGCCTGCGGTTCATTCCACCGACACAACTGCTGTTGCACATGAAATTATACAGGATGGTTGTGAACTCAGTCCCCACCTTGAGAAAGAGAAACAAAGAGAGACATCTTCATTTTTTAGCATCATATTAAATTGCAAAGAGTGCCCTTTTCAGAAATAAAATGGCATTGGGAAGTGAAATCCACTTTAATAAGTTGATTTGGGTTCAGTTCATCTGTCATCAATCTGTGATGTTTAAGATGTCCCTTTTTTATTTTATATGCCTTTAAAAAAATGCAGTTTAGTTAAAAACAACTGTTTATAAACACTTCATGATCTTTTACAAATGAATCATTAAAAAGAAGCAGGATTGTGTTTATTGATGAAACATAAGAAATATGTACCTCTAGGTGGCGCCACCAACCTGCTGTTAAACACAAACAGAGCAACAGAGGAATAGAGGAATAACTACAGGTATTGTTCCTGAGAATAATCCTTGGGCTGTTTATAGCCAGTCAGAACATGTTAAGCGTCCTGAACCCAATGATCATTGCATGGCTTGACTCATTTTCAAACCATCAAACATGCATATGTGTAAATTTGGGCTCTTATGCATATGGACTGTGTTTTGTGCATGAATGCAAAGTACGGTTGTGTGAATTTGTGACTGCACATAGAAAACCATAGAAACACTGTCTGACCTAAAACAGCGCTAGAGCATGTGCTCTCTGACGCATTTCCATGTGAAAAAGAACACTTGAAAAGCAATTCAAATCTTTTATTTTTAAAAACTTTCCTTGCAGATAATATATTACTCACCTCAATAATATATTACGCCACTTAAAGAGAGTACACTTTAATGAGTATGTTTAATGCTTAAGTACGCTTTTAAAATCATGTCAAATGAAAAGTACACATTTTAAATAATTGTTTTAATAATCTTTTGTCACGTGAATTATAAGACGGTACAAGCTAGCTAACAAACTACGCATTAGCTAACAATAGCATGTATTAGCATGCTAAGTGCTAATCAGTTAACACTGCTTGAGCAAAGCGGTAATGACATATGCTTTTCCACAGTGGTTTCATATCTGATTATACCTTTGAATTATCAGAGCGAGAACGTGTATTATTAACGCATTTATTGTCACTATTCCAGAATATTAAGAATATTAGGTCCTGCATCAAGTCCACAGATTTTGTAGTTTATACAATAAAAAACGAATGGATTTAAAGCATATAGGTACCAACACCGCAAGGCTTATCTCAGTGTTGTACAGCACATTTTGTGAATCAGAGGCTTTTTGATGTCCTGCAAACCTAATGTCCTCCATTATCTTAATAATTCATATTATTGATGAATCAGCTGTAATATAAGGACAAAATCCTGGTCCAAATACGATTGAAGGGCACTTACTTAAGGTCTGTGCCCAGTGTTTTATAATATCATTCAGAGATCACTTTCCCTCCAGAGCAACATTAAACAACTTCAGGCCAATAGAATTAATGTCTCTTATTATGAAATGCGTTGAAAGACCTGTAAAAGATGAATTGTTGTCTAAAATTAAGAACGCTTTAGACCCTCTCCAGTTTGCTTCTAGAACAAACTGAGGTGTTAAACAGTACCTTTATTTAATATGGTAATGAAGCATTTGGAAGGATCTGCTGTTAAATCCTTACAAATCCATATGGTCTTGATCTTAATTTAGTTGGTTGGGTTTCTTAACTGAAAGAGTGAGAGTAAAACATCTACAGGTTCTCCCCAAGGCTGTGTTTTGTCTCCTTTGTTATATAATTATATACAAATGACTGTACAAGTAAAGATAATAGCATGCACATTTTAAAATTTGCAGATGTTTACAGTCATTGTGAGTCGTCTAGAAAATAATGAAACATGCCACGGCCCAGTTGTTGAGGATTGTGTAAAGTAGTGTGATGTTGCCTGTTTGCAGCTTAACACATCTAAGACATGTGTATTGACTTCAGAACAAAAACTCATTCTTCCCAGTTTACACACATTAAGGGAGAGAAGGTGGAGTGTGTGCAAAGATATAGTAAATACCTGGGGACAATAAATTGTGTTTAAATGTGTGTAAAAAGGCTATACTGTCTTAGAAAATTAAGATCTTTTAATATAGACAAGACTTTCCTGTCCTTTTCCATAAGTTGCTGGCTTGGTAATCCTAATGTGAAATCATAAACAGTGGGAAGATTACAGGAAATAAGCAAAGAAGCTTGTCAGTTTTGTTAGAGATGTGCTATAGTTGCATGAAAAAGGAAACCTAATACTGTTGTGAGTTGTGCCGTGTGCGATGCGGAGAGGAACGACGGAGCACAGGTTTCACACGGAAACTCTATTTATTTCAAAAACGAAACAAAAGACTTTAAATATAAACAAAACGGCACTCTTAGTGCAAAACACGGAGGAAGAAGAGGGAGTCGTACATCCACACACCAGGAACACAAAGTCATAACATCGACATAAACAGTGACAATATCCGACCAAGACAAGGGAAACACAAGAGGGTTTTATACACAAGGAAGATGGAACACACCTGACGAGACTAACAAGGTAAGTGATTAACAAGACAGGTGTAGGAAGGGCATGAAAGATACACAGACGGGACCCGGATGTGAAACAACATGACGAGACGGTGAAAAAATACGTAATTCATGTTTGCAATGCGTTTCCCCAATACTGTTATCTACACTGAGTTTGATTGATCAGTACAAATAATTTTAACTGAAGGCTAACATATATAGAAAAATATGATTTATTTTTGATATATCATTTTATATATACAGTGGTACCTCGAGATACGAAATTAATCCATTCCGAGGCGGTCTTCGTATAATGAGTTTTTCGTATCTTGGAACACATTTTACATGTAAAATGGCTAATCCGTTCCAAGGCCTCCAAAAACACCCCATTAAATTTCATAGTAAAGCTAAATTGACCTATAAACAATGAAATAACGTAAAATGTCGAAGCTTACCTTTCGAGTGAGGCTATCTCCGAAAGTGGCGTCACAGGAGGAGGACAAACGGCAGATAACGTACGTACACTTAACTTTACGAAAACACATAAAAAATGTAAAGTTTGGGGTGCGGAGTGGCTGAGCTAAAGCACGCCAGCACGTACGTATAGAAGATGCATGATGGGAGGGATGCTGTCCAATTAGAGAGAAGGATCTCATGGCTTGGCTAGCATCAGGAACCAATGGGAGAGCAGGAGGATGGTGGCGAGTTACTATAACTAAGATGGCGGCGTGCGGCGCGAGTTTCAAAATTGTTATGGGGCGAATCTCGATCTTTCAGAAACCTTTCGTATCTTGAAAACTTTTTGTATGTAGAGCAGTAAAATTCATCGTCTTTGCTTTCGTAACTTGGATTTTTCGTAAGTTGAGCCTTTCGTATCTCGAGGTACCACTGTATATCATAAAGTTTTGGACGCATTCCCCCAAGCACCCATACACGGAAAATGGATGTGTGTCATATTTTAGCTTCAAAACTAAAAAATGCAGAGTGTTTCTAATGTATTCTGAGTAGGTTTGAGAATGATTTCACACTGTGCTGTAAAACACACTGAAGGACATGCATCTGCAACTACTGAACTAACCTGTGGAGACTCATATGGGACTAGAACACTCTGTCGGCCCGTCACAGGGTCATCCACATACTGACACAAATTATTGCCCTCCACCCGTATCAAGTGACTGGCAGGAGCTGTCTGACCTGAACAGAGAGCAGGAAAACAATTAGTGGAGGAGTGAGTAATGAGAATAAGAAAATAATCCAGAAATTACAATATTTGTTAACCAATTTGAGTAAAAAATGCTTTCAGGCGTCTGATCTGATCTGTTGGATACAGCATGTTTACTTTTTGTATTGCACTCAAACATAGTTGTTTGAAATGTCACAATATCAAACAAGAATGCAGACTACAAACTTTCATTGAAGTCCCGTCCGAGTTCATGGTTGGGACAGCGTTTGACCACCTCTGTGACGTGTTCAGCCTTCTTGTAGATGGGCATGGCTCGTATCACGCTGCCGTTTGGGGGAGTGGAAGCAAGCTTGATCTGAATAGGACAGGTCTTGGCGATCTGACAGTATAGTTTCTTGAGCAAAGGAGAGTACTGCAAAAAAACAAAATGGACACAACAATTGGTTATGCATTGGCATTTGAATCAATACTGCTTAAGTAGTGAATCCATGACAAATTGTTAGAAATGCACATTATTCTGAAAACTACTTTTGATCTTTCATTACACTGAATAATGGGGTATGGTCTGAATTTTCTTCTTTATAAATGAAGACAAATTCATCATCCTCGGACAAGGCATCACTCTCTCTTTCTCTCTCACACACACACAAGGCACATGTCAGAGCTTGTGTAAAACTATAAAAGACATCCCAAATATTCCCTCAAAAACTAAATGTACAGGCCTGCTTTGTGCGGACTTGCATTAATGTGATTCAGATTTTATGAAAGGGAGGTTGTACACCAGGTGCAGCAACAGAAGGCATGTGATGAACACTGTTTGCTGAATGCTACTGATGTTGCAATCATACAATCATAATCAGATCATAAATGTTTCCCATGAATTAAAGCTTTATTTCATTGGGTTCTGCTATACAGTTGTGTAACTTAAATAGTACAGACAACATCTGATCTGTCTTAACACCTATCACAAGTGTAAGCATTAAACATTAACCACTCTAAACCAAAATAGTTGACTGATCATGAAAAATAGCAACAACAAAAAAACTAGAAACTAAAAACTTTGTATTAAACTAGCTTCCTTTGGAGGAGTAAATAAGAAACATGTTAGAAAAAAAAATCTTATAAGTAATCAAACAAGGCTACAAAATAAAATTGTGACAAAATGAAACTCCAGAAGAATCAAGATATTTCTTACTGACTTTCCAACACTACTAGAGGAAAATAAGTATAGATAAGTATAATTTCATATGTCCAGTTCAATCCAGATCTGCCCATTTCATATACTGAATGATAAACTTTGAGAGATTTTGACAGTAAGCAACCCAGAGCACCATACCCAACACACATTTGTGGCATATTATCATTATGATTGTTTCAGTTTCATTGTTTCATTCAGAAAACAGATTTTTTTGACACTGTTCACTTTATTTAAACAATTCATTGATTTGGGTTTCTCATTCAAACACAATTGTGTTGTGTTAAACTGACTTAAAATGGTTACTTTTTGGCTTAACTCAGTGTTTTCATTCGAAAGAATGTGTTCTGATAATCAAGTCAGAAATTAATTTTGCTGCTTGTTCAATTTATGCAAAAGAAGGTATTCAACACAACCAAAATAAAATAATTTCATCAAATTGAACCACTTTTCTTAATCTGATTGAGTTGAGTTATCACATATTTGGTGCCAGTGTGACGCAGCCTAAAATAATTCATGTAGTCTCTTGAGTCGAGACTAGGCTATGTTTACACTGGCACAAAACAACAGATTTTTTACTCACAGCTGACACAGATGAAAATTTGTTGCACATGTGTAAACACAAAAATCAGCATAAATCAGATTTTTTCACATTGGTTCTGAGCCACTTCCAAATGTGCCTTTAAATCAGACTCATATCCGAAATCTGGGCATCCGACGTATCTGATGGCGACATGTTTGGCCACAAAGATAACTTTTTAATGTCATATTATGAAGTGGATATTCCTGTATGTGTGTGCACTAAAACTCATAGTTTATTTTTACTGAGGTGGAAACAACAGCTACTGAAATCTGCATAAATGAATGCAATGAGGTGACAAGCTTCCCTTTTTTTTCTAAATAAACTAACAAGCTTCACTATCATGTACAGATGCACACAGGTAATCTCTTTCTCTCTCTCTCTCTCTCTCTCTCTCTCTCTCTCTCTCGCTCTCAAATTCATTGAAATAAATAAAATATTATTACTTTATAATATTATTTTCTGGTCTATATGCATTCAGTCATGCTTTGCACGGTGTGCAAAATAAATGATTATTCTATGCATTTTTTATCTAGATGATGAAATGTCCCATTGTTGTGAAGTGTAGAGCAAATACTTGAGTTGAGGATCTGCTTTATTGATTTCTATACTTCATCTATGACCTTGACTGAATCAATTTATTTGGAAATATTTAAGTTTACTCCGTTCAGTACAAACATGAGGAATTTGAGTAGGGAAAACATGTGTCCATTATGTGGAACCACAGTCTATAGTTAAACTGATTCAGTTTAAAGTAATATCTGTATCATTTTGAGTGTATTCCTTTTGCAATTTCCATAAAAACAACAAACTAACTTTGCAGTTATTTGAGTGCAAGGACATCAGCACAACTTCCTCAGACACTTTCACTGAGAGATTATGTAAATGAGTAACATAAACCCACACACACACACACACACACACACACACACCATAAATCACTGGGTGCAGATGTGTGAGCACAGGTCTCAACACGCCCATGTGACACACACACACCCTTATTCACATCATCTTGCCACTGTTTTACACTTAATCCTTCCACTCTGGATATAAACCATTTATCATTCCGTTTAATTTAGTTGAAATTACTTTTTGGGTTGAAAGAAGTTTAAATAATTAAGAAATTGACTGATTGGTAAGAAATGGTAAGAAAGAACAGTAATGTGTTGATACCAACAACTGATGGTAAAAAAAATAATACTTATGGGGGGGGGGGGGGGGGTACTTATTGTGAAAAACATTTTAAAAGTCAGAAAGTCACAACGAAGATCATTTTGTGCAATAGAAATGTTGTTAATGGTTCGATGATGTAAAAAATAGAGGTTCTAGTGTAGATTTTTCCTTTGCATCTTCAAAGAACACAATTCTTATCAAGAACCATTTTTGCTACATTGGGTTCTTTAGTTGCTAATCATTCTTGAAGTTATATTATAGTTGCTCCAGATCATAAAGAACTTCACTTTTCTAATAACTTGAGATGAAATAGTTATTGGCTGAACAGCTTCTCATGCACTCTTAGAAATAAAGATTCCAGTAGGGGGTTTTCATAGCAATGTCACAGAAGAGCCATTTGTTGTTTAAATGGGTTCACAATCACAGGCTGATCTCCCTCTCCTGTTGCTCGTTGCCCGTACCCTTCATATTTCCAGTGATGTCTACCCTATGCGTCGTCTTGTGTTGCTGGGACTGTTCAATGTTTATATGTGTGTTTCCTGTGTTTGCAGCTCAGGACACTAGGATGAGGAGCATCAGCTGCATCCTGAGTGCATCTCCTCATTCTGTGTGTCAGAACGGACAGATCTGAGCTCCCCACACTCTTCCCTATCACTATCACTTCACTTTGGAGGTTGGACAAATGCACTCTGTTCTCACTAACTCTCTGCCTTGTTCACCGTATACCCGTGACAAAAGAACCATTACATAAACAGAACTTTCTAAGTGTGAAGATTTTATTAATCTGAAGAATCTTTTCTACAATAAAGAAACTTTAATGGAAACAAAAGGTCCATGGATGTTACAGGCTCTTCATGGAACCACATATAACAATAAAGAACCTTTATTTTTTTAGGATAGTGTCAGGGTCCTGTCAGTCAGTTTTGGTTTCTAGTGTTTTGGTCGACAGAACCCTGACACTGCTCTCTCTTCGTGTTGTGTGAGGGCGCGTGACGTTTCGTGCGCGCTTTCGAGTCCATGTGATTTCATGTTGTCCGTGTCTCGTCATCATGCGCTTCCACTTGATGAAGGATTTTGCTGTAATCTATTAAATCTGAGCAATGTCCATTAAACTGGTTATTTCTAAAAGCTGGACCAACCTGTCAGAAATTGCAACGTGTGTTACAGACTGTGTCAGGGTTCTGTCACTACAGTCGTGTTTTCTAGTGTTTCGGTGACAGAGCTCTTGCTATATTGTCGTGTCTTTGTGGGAGTGCACTTTGAGTGTCTTGAGTCGCACGCTCTCCTGTCTGTGTAGCGTCTTGTGTGCGGGGCGTGGTGTTCGATCCTGACACTTTGCTCTTGATTAGTTTTGGTTTAGTGTGGGGATTCGGACATTCATGGCCCGTGTGTTTATCCTTGTTGTGAACGCATGGGACGAGAGTTTGCTCGTGCGCTCTACGTCATGTGAGTGAGAGCGGTTTGGAGATTTGCTCAGTTGTGTGTGTGTACTGTTTAGCCTGTGGTTCGTGTTTACATCGGCCACGTGCTTTCATGTTGTGTTTTGTGTGGAGACAAGACAGCGTGCAGCCAGTGAAACACAAACTGCGCGCTGCTGTCTTGTCTTGTTTCATGTGGACACATGGCCTTTGCGGGTTCTCATTGGCTGCGTGTTCATGTCCCGTCATTGTGTAACCCCGCCCGTCTTGTTCCCTTGTTATTGTTTAATTTGCCCCAGCTGTTATCCCTCATTAGCCCTTCCTCATGTTCCCTATTTATTCGTCTGCTTGACATCTCCTGCCTTGCCTTGCCTAGTTCAGTCCAGTTCTGTTTAGTCAGTCTTGTTTTCTCCCTCGGGGCAGTTTTTGTTTGAATTTGGTTTTTATTTCCATTTAATAAAATACTTTCCACCTGCATCTTGAGTCCTTGCTCTTCTAACCCAACTTTGGGTTGCATGATCATTTTAAAAAAAAGTGTTTCCTCAAAAACATACTTGAAGCTGTTATGGATGACCATCGCCCCTCTATTCCACTACGATGCTGCAAACAACCCATGAAAAACTTTATAAATAATATAATATAATAAATGTATTCATTTGAAGAAGAAACAAAGGCTAAGCATTACATGTATAAAACTAATGCAACAAACAAAAACACACAAAGCCTTTTACGCTGCAAGCACCCGAAACACAGCAGGATATGTGCACTTGCTTGATTATAATGGCAGCGCTGCATCCCGGGCCGTGCAGACATGGTGTAAGTGTTGTACGGTGGAAGATGATGGGCTGGAGGAAGGTGAGCATTGGAAAGGCGCACGTTCGGGCAGGCTCGGCGGCCTAAGTGATAATGACGAGTCTGACAGCCTGATGGACATGTTTCAGCACGCCACCCGCAAATTCAGCCAACTCCCCATCTCCGTCAATAAATTCACAAATGTGCTGCCTATGCTAACGGCTGTGAAAGTGCAGCCAGCATCCCATACGGCTCCCTCCAAGGACACGCTTCCAAGACATAGCTGCACCCCACAGATAGAGAACATTCTTATATAAAGTTATCTTAAAATGAAAGAGTAATAGACCAATTAGAAATGGTAATATTTAAAATAGTAAAATAAAAACTATACAGCATTAAAAAAAATCATAATTTCCTTGCCCTGATGATGTTCCAAACCTACATGACCTTCTTCTGTGGATCACAACATACTGTTTCATTTTATTTTATGTCCGATGATTGTTATTTTGTATGTTTCGCAGCATTTTAAATCCCAGAATATATATATATATATATATATATATTCATGGCCACAAATTAAGAATTTGTTCCCTTTTTTTAGTTAAATCAAATGAGGAAAATAATTGCTAAATCAAGAGAACTAATTAATAGGCTGTGAGAATTGATTGTTAATTTATTTTTTTGTATATATTTGTATACTGAAGTTTCTGGCCCCATTGGTTTTCATTGAATGGGCAAAAACAAGTTCTAATATAACACAATCTTGTTATCATAATGTTCTTGGAGGAAAAGAAACTTTCAAGGAAATATCTAAAAAAAATCACCTCTAGTTTTTCTCCATGTGATTTCAAAAATAAGGTTTGGCATTTTTCTAATCACATATACTTTCAGGTTTTTCAGATTCACTTAACGTCTATTTGAGGCTCGTCTGAGAGTGCATAACTTATTCCCATATCTTTGTAGTTAGCGGCTGTTTGCTAACATGTGGAAACAGGTATTCTTTTCAGGGAGGGGCAGACCTTTTTTCCTAAAACAATTCCTGTTTTGTTCAAATATTCAAAGCAAGAACTCAAAGACACATCCTTCCAGATTATAATTTGAAGGGAGAACCATTTTGCATTTTCATGTTTTATGCCAGATCTGATTCAGAGTGCACAAAATGGCTGGTTAAGATCAATCAATCAATCAATCAAATTGTAATTATATAGCGCCTTACAACAGCCAAAAGGTGGACAATAGCCGCTTTCCAATACAAACATAAAACAAAGAAAACAAAGTAAAGAAGTGGGATCAGAATCAAGATTGCATAAGGAAATGTTAAAGTAATAAATATATATTTTTGATGATGCTACTGATCAATTTAGCAGAATATCCAAGATGCATTGAAAGTGAGCGGTTGCCCGTTGATCTCATTCACTTTCACCGAATGAAGACAAAGCAGCTTGCACAATCTGTTACATTTCTCTAATTGTGTTCTGTTAAAGAAAAAACCTCATGCAGTTTGGAATAACATGAATTTGCGCACATGATTTTTCATATCTAGTTGAACAATAAGTTTAGTTATAAGAAGGCAAAACCAAACTAGAAGAATGATGGGCCAGCCTGATTTTACATCTCCCAATATGAACAAAGTTTGTGAGCACATTTGTGGTAAATCTCATCGTAAGTGTGTGCTGTTTTGTGGGTTTTGTCATTTGGAGATGAAGGATGCGCTGGCTTTGGGCGTGTTTAGACCTGCTAGCTGACTATGAGGGTAAAAGCTTAGAAGAGGAGCCTCAGATACTCCAGAAGCAAAAACGTGCTCAGGCTTGCCCTACTTATATGCCAACAATGAAAAAAAGTGTTGGGGTCTTTATTGGAAAAGCTGAGGTGTCAGAACTCATTTTCATCCCTTATGACAGCTCATGCTTTAAGCCTATAATGTGCATTTGAGAGCAAGCTTTTAAACAGTTATCCCTAACACACAATTTGTTTTTATGATTCACTCGGTGATATCATACTATAATTGGGTCTAAGAAGACAGAGGCAAAGGCCCAGGCAGAAACAGACATGATTTAGGAAGATAACATAAAGTGACCCTAACAAAACCTTCTCAGAGATGATTAAACCCCCACCTTTAGGAACTCGCTTGAGGGTTCAGAACCAAGGACAGGGACATGGTCTCCGAACTCACATCGATCAGGGCTCGACACTAACACCCGCCAAACCCGGAGGACTTCATCAGTGACGAGTAACACAGTCTCCAGCAGACACTTTGACGGGTTGGGGTTGGATGTTATAAATTAGATATACATTTTTCAATTGTAGCCTTTTAAAAAGGCATATTAAGATAATAAGATAAGTGCTTTTTTGATACATATCAATGCTGAAATATCTGAAACTCTTCCAATACTCATATCCACAGGATAGACACACGATACCAGCTGCAATTTCTCTCTCTCTCTCATCTCTTCATCGGAGACACGCAAACCCTCCTCCCCTCACACAGACGTTTCAGTCGCTCCGGATTAATATTGCTACATTCGCCGTGTGATTCTGCATATTGCTCAGGATTTTACTCATTCCTTTATTTTATTTATATATATTTATTTATTTATTTATATTCCCACAGATTTTGTGTTCATATCCAAAGTGCGGACACATAAATCTGTTGCTTATTTCTCTTAAACAGTCAAATGCTCACAAAATAATGTCAAAATGGTGAGAATTCATTTAAACACAGTCAGTTCTGTTTTAAGGGAATGTAAACAGATGAGAAAGAAAATGCATGTGTATCAGTTTAATGGATCTGTCCATCAGCTCCTATTGTTCCTGCTGACAAATTATGAGATTATATAAAAAATATCTATATGGGAGTTTTTCCCCTTTGTTTTGATGTCAAAATTGTGGCCAGTGAAAATGCGGAGTGGCTAATGACTGGAAAATCTCTATCCACAGTGACTGTAAAAGAGTTGATGTCAAGCCCTGATTATACAGATTCAGTCTGAGTGTCTTCGGTCTCATTCATTATTACTAAAACCGGTAAGGAACGGTTTTATATTTTTAATTATAAAAATAATTTTTTATCAATTATTCACTCTCAAATTATTCCAAATCCGAATGACTTTCTTTTCTATACCAGAAAAGTAGTTATTTTGTGGCATATTTTGTTTATTTTGTCTGCTGATTTTCATTAAAATATTCATCTTAATGATGGGGGGTAGTGTCATAAATACTGTATTTTGATATCTTCAGAAATCTTGTTATCTCTGTGTGATGAAAAACTTAAATTGAATTCGTTAGTCACTAAAAACTTCCCTTTCAATGTCAAACCTTGTGTAACATGTCTTGACATGCTCATTTAAATATGCACAAGTGAATATGCCATGAGATTTAAGAGCTGCAACCGATAGGAATGTTTTCAAGGAATAAATAATAAAACTGTATGGACTACATCGAAGGTACTTTTATGATTTTTTGTCATTTTGAAACCTGACAGCTGCAGTCCTCATCAGTCTTGTTATTTTTAATTAAAACTAAAACTATTCTAAATAATTTTCATTTACACACACACAAACGCTTTTCTAAAATAAAATATAAATATAAGATTCACAGCTTAAATATGAAAAACTTAAGCAAACAAATGTAATATGCATCTAACGGAAATAAATTTAAATTTAAGTACTGAAATTACTAAAACTAAAAGTGAAATAAAAAACAAAGTAAAACAGGAATATTTAAAAATTTGACAAAAGCATTTAACAAAATCTAAAAAACTAATGAATATAAAATACAAGCTAATAAATTTATGATATAAAAAATGAATGATATAATAGGTATATAAATAATTCTGAAAAATTTATTTATACATTTTACCTTTATACATGTCACTAACACACTCCTTCGAGCAGGTCATGTGCATTTGGCTTTAATTAAATCAATTAATAGAAGCATAATTATTGGCAAACATCACAACCAGAGGGTCTCAAAAGCGCGAGGAACCATTCCATTACACAGGCGATTGTGCAAGAGTCATGGTTCATCCGTGAGGTGGGCTGAGAGGAATGCTGTTTCAGGTAGTGCAGAGAATCCCACTGCGGATCAAGCAGATTACAGTCAAAATGCCCCCATGCCTCTCCCACAGCATCCCGAGGCTACACAAATCCAAGAGCATCAGGTTTTAACCCTTCCGTTCGCCACACAATGAGTCACTTACCACTTACACAGTAATCCCACACATCCTGATCCTACTGATCCTGATCTTTGTATTACGCCTGGAAATTCCCTGAATTTGAGGTTACATTGAGTTTTCACAGATCCTGAGTCGTTTTTACTTTCCTCTGTTTCTGTAGAGCGACGGCAGAGTGAAACTGAAAGCTGCTGTAAAGAAAAGCAGCAAGGCAAGCGGCTTCTTGTCTTCCTGTGATGGACATTCACACCCAGTAGATGTTCTGACGTTACAAAAAAGCCTTTGAGATACAAATAATAACAATAATCTATGATATTCTTTACATTAAACTATGCAAAGCAAGGGTCTTCAATCAGGGGTCCAATAATTAATGATTGATCACAAATAATTAAAACATGTATTAAAAAAACATCACAAGCATGATATATAATAATCCGTTGATTTAAAGAGTTTGTTTTTCATGCTGCTAAGAGATAAACGTTTAATTAAATGCAGACAAATAGATTAATCGAAAAATCTTCTTATCGATATATTTTTATTATCCCATCTCACTGACGTTACTCAATTTACTCGTACTAATTTCAGTGATTTGATTCTTAATTATCCATCCAAGTTTTTGTAAACTTTAAAGGGTTAGTTCATCCAGTCAATGGCGTTTCAAACCCTTAGGACTTTCGTTCATCTACAGAAGACAAACTAAGATCTTTTCGCTTTCTGTCTCTGCACAACTACCACTCTGATGCTTCAAAAACTCATAAAGAGATTCACATGAATTGAGTTTAGTCCAAAGTTTCTGAAGAGATTGAACTTAGGCTTTTATTCACATAAGCCTTGATCGCATCAGTTATGGTAGATGAAGATGAACGAAAGTCTTACAGGTGTGGAACGACATGAGGGCGAGTAAACCATGACAGAATTTACATTTTTGGGTGGATAAACCCTTTAAGCTAAAGTTCAGGTAAATGTTGAGTTGTCCATGTGAACTAGTCAAATTACAATGTTTTTAAAATAATTGTGAGTGACTAATAAATTGTGATTTTGATGCATAAATATCAAGTTTAACTTATGAAAAGTAATATACAGACAATGATGCATGTGCAGCAACAATAGTGTGCATAGTTCTAATCTTCGATCTTAATATAATATAACTATCATAATATGGTTGTTTTCTGTTAATAAGGTTATATGCTTTAATATGTAGCTCAGTTTGACACATTTTGGGGTCTCTGCTCCTGCTCCTTGCCTTAAAAAACGTTGAAAAGTATATTTTAGAACCAATATGGTTTTAAAGATCTTTTGAGACATTAAACATGTAATTTACCTTTTAACAGACACATGAAAAAACAAAAAAAGATCAGTTATCGTGCATTCATGACCGGATGGATATTTCTGTCCAATCAAATGCAAGAATGAGAATGCTCCTCCCCCTCACACTGATGTTACTTCAGACTGGAGAAGCACTATAGAACTACACACATTCATACTAGAACATGTTTTTTTAGCGGTCACAAAGTAATTACTTATTCAAAATCATTACTTACTCAAGAGGGTATGTATTTCGGACGCAGCCAATGTTCTGACTTCTTAAAGGTCCCAATGAATGTACCTTTTTTCTGAACGTTTAGTTGTTTAATTTTAAGCTATGCAACAAAACAGGGAAAGCCACATCACATTGTTTTTAGTTTGTAGTATATTAAGCTTAAAATAACTACTTTAGATGTATTTTTCAGTTGCAGTTTTTATGAAAATCTGTAAAATGACGTCCACTCACATGAAAAATTCATTATTCTCTAGTTAGACTATGTTTTACAAAAAAATACTATGTCAGTCATTCTATAAAATTCACATTTAATTCATTGTTGTTTTTAATTATTTGTGAAGTGAAGTTTTTTCCAAAGTAAATCCTTCACCAAATTAGATTCAGCGAAACATATCAGCTAGTGCAAAATAAACAAACATATACATATAGCTGCTAACTTAGCTTAGCTACTGCTAACATAAATTATTTATATATATATATATATATATATATATATATATATATATATTTATATATATATATAAGCTGCTAAATTAGCTTAGCTTAGCTACTGCTAACATAAATTATATATATATATAAGCTGCTAAATTAGCTTAGCTTAGCTACTGCTAATATAAATTATATATATATAAGCTGCTAAATTAGCTTAACTTAGCTACTGCTAACATAAATTATATATATATAAGCTGCTAAATTAGCTTAGCTTAGCTACTGCTAACATAAATTATATATATATATAAGCTGCTAAATTAGCTTAGCTTAGCTACTGCTAACATAAATTATATATATATAAGCTGCTAAATTAGCTTAGCTTAGCTACTGCTAACATAAATTATATATATATATATATATATATATATATATATATATATATATATGTAAGCTGCTATCTTAGCTTAGCTTTGCTACTGCTAACATAAATTATTTATATATGTAAGCTGCTAACTTAGCTTAGCTTAGCTACTGTTAACATAAATTATATATATATAAGCTGCTAAATTAGCTTAGCTTTGCTACTGCTAACATAAATTATTTATATATGTAAGCTGCTATCTTAGCTTAGCTTTGCTACTGCTAACATAAATTATTTATATATGTAAGCTGCTAACTTAGCTTAGCTTAGCTACTGTTAACATAAATGATATATATATATATATATATCATTTATGTTAACAGTAGCTAAGCTAAGCTAAGTTAGCAGCTTATACTGACAGCTGGTGTCATGGAGTATCACGTAAGAAACACTTTCAGATATGGATGCTGGGGGGGAAAAAACTATTTGCAGTCCACCGTTGTTAATTTATTCTGTAGGAAACAGTGTCCAGTAACTACAGGAAAAGTATTGAGTGCCATTTTAACGGGATAGTTACCAAAAACAACAAATTTGTCATCATTTATTGGCTCTCGTAACATTTTTAATGTTGGTAATCAAGTGGTTTTGGTGACCATTGACTAAAAGCAAAATCATCTTGTGTTCCACAGAAGAAAGTCTGAAAGGTTTGGAATGGATTTGGGTTAAGCTAATAATGTCGTTTCTAAAAGTTATGAGATTGAAGAAATGTCATAAACCGTAAAGCATTGTAATATTTAGATTCATGCACGCTGAACACATGAGGTGATCGCTCAAAGTCCAGAGGAGCATGATTGGTAATTTGAACCCATCAGGAATTTGTGAAACAAGACAAGCAGGTCTTTTGTTGAACAGGGAAGGGTTATTCCCACAGATTTAATATAAAGAAAACAAGACTAAGAGTATCTTCCAGAATCATTATTTAGACATGGCGGTACCTCACTCAAATCTGAAGCCTGCCTCTCTTATCCTGAAACGTAAACAACAATCTGTGCTGGAAACTCCACTTATGCCCATTTTGGGAGCTTATCCTCCTGTTACTGCTGTTCTAGCCTGTGAGAATGAGCGGAACGAGCTGACGGTCTCACTGAGTGATGGCCATAGCACTCACCTTCCTGGATCCACTATCACCTTACACAGCCACATCGAGTCAGAGACCGAGCCTCACGCTTGACTTCATCACACAAACAACCTAAGAGCCATCTCCTGTTTCAGATGCTCACCTTCATGAAAGACTGATGTGGCACCTTCCTTCATGGCCACACTGGGCTTTGGGGAAAACACGCACTGCTCCTGTTTCAAGCATCTCTGATTGACTTTACTGTGATTTTTCTGCAGGTAAGCAACCAGAACACTACAGATAATCTAGCAATGCTGTAGAAACCACTCAGAGCATCACGGAGGCAACTTTTGCATCCACAATTACCAAACATTTTGGACCACTTACAAGAAAACGGTGTCAACAACATTAAAAGGAAAAGAAAAACAATGAAATGCATTCAAGTTGAATTAGTCCCTTTAAAGCTGAAGATGTGGAAATGGGAGTATCATGACTTGTGAATAACTGTGAAAAACAATAACAGCAAACTAAACTGACACTAAATATTAAGATTTTGCACTTGATTGTTTTTAAGATATCATTTATTTAAATGAATTTGAGAGAGAGAGAGAGAGAGAGAGAGAGAGAGAGAGAGAGATCATTTTATGGGTAGATGACAAACAACATACCAGATGTTGAACGGAGGGAATATATCATGTTGCATGAACAATTCTTTAACATTTTATGTAATGAAGTGCGAACATTCAAAAAATGTGGTAATAAAACTCCATATACTGTACGATAATTATAGAAAGATTATAACTGAAGAAATTAATACGTTTATTTAGCAAGGATGCATTGATCAAAATTGACAAAAAAAAAACAAGATATTTAAAATAAATGCTGTTCTTTTGAACTTTCTATTCATTAAAGAATCCTGAAGAAAGAAAAACATATTTTGGTTTTCACAATTTCTGATTTGTCCAGAATAAATTAACATTTTAATATATTTTAAAATGTAAAACGTTTTTGTAAATTGTAATATGTCACAGTATTAATGTTTTTTTCTGTTTTGTTTGTTTGTTATTAAATAAATGCTGCCTTGGTGAGCATACAATCCTTTTCAAAAACATAACCAAACTTCTCAATGCTAGTGTAGGCGATAAGGAGATTAATAGCATGCCACACCACAGGGCCACTGCTGTCACTGCTTGAAATGTCACGTCAATTACCCATATCAGAAACACATTTAAAAAGAGGAACAAAGCAAGAATGCAGCCAAGACGAGACTACAGAATAGGCAAAAGCAATCAAAGAAAAGTAAAAGTTCTGCATGCATTTTGAAATGTTAGTGTGTGTGCATGAGTTCGTAAAGAGCCTCACGTGACGCTCTACTCACCGTCCATGTGGCTGACTTGGCGGTGCTGGACTGCTGGAAGGTGACCTCGAAGTTGTGCGGCCCAGGGTAGTCGGTGTTGGAGGGGATGGCCGGGGCCGGAGACATGGCCTCAAAGGTGGAGTTTGGCTGGGAGTAGGGTGACGGCGTTGGCACGTTGGAGGTGGTCTCTGAGCTGTAGGGACTGGTGGACGCTGGTCTGTTCCCCAAACCTTGTTCCATACTGCTGCTCAGTAGGCTGTACTGAGACTGAGTGAAGCAGAAAGAGAAGGAGTGTGAGACAGGTGAAGGAGTGGGAGGGAGACAGGTGAAGGAGGTAGGAAAAAAGTTGACATTGAAGGAAAGAGGGAGGAGATAAGACTCCATCCACTCCACTTCTACAGCTCCGGTTACACCGTGTTGGGACGTACGAGAGGGAGCCATGACTCCAGGCAAAGGGTAGGTTGTAAAACACAACCGTAATCTGTCCGATGTCTAATTGCCTGCCATTCTCTTCTCTAGTCTGCAAACACTAAACTCACAGATCATTCCCACCACTCATAAATGACGTCTCCTTGTGTTGGGCTAGCAGTTCCTCAACTCCAACAGCGAAGACACATTTAGTCACTGGTACTCAACAAGTAATATAGACCTTTCATTTGTTTCAGGCATTTCTAGCTTTATAAATATTAACATCACTACTTAAGGTTGGTGAATCGTCCCATACCCTTTGTGTGACATTTCAAAACTCAGTCATAGCTGAAGATCATAATATCAGAAAGACTGCGGTGGGATCTTTGGATTTGTTTCATCCAAAACAACTTAGAAACACCCTAGCAACCATCCACAACACTCTCGCACACAACAAGGTTTTCATGGACAAGCACCAAATCCGTTTCCCGCAGAAATTCATCATTGCTTATTGATCTTCAAAACCTCAGACAAATGAAAGCATTTCATAATCGATTGACTCATGCAGATATAATGACTCAGAGTTCAGGCAAAAAGCATGATGGGTAATGCTTCCCACAAAACCTCTCGACCAATCAGAGCCATGGGAAATAAGATAACCAAACTGCAACACAGGGAAAAGTCTTTACCTTCTTTTTTAGATAGTACATTGTCCTCTGCATCGTCCAGAATCACACATCCTCTGCTGTCAGCGACACACACTCATGGACCCATAGTGAAAGAGTGAAACACTCATCTCTCCACCTGAGACTTTATCACCTGTTCTCGCTGGTCTCCCTCTCCCCGAGAAATCTCCTCTACGGAGTCATGATCCTTGTGGACATGGAGAGCGGGTGGAGTCCAAAGGGACGGAGGTCAGAAACCACCTATTGTCCTAATTATGGCATATCGGCAGACAGACAACTCCTGCACAAGAACCTACTTGCCCGAAACACTTTCTCAAGACTCTGCCTGTGTGAATAACACAATTCAAGCATACATGGGAGAAATGGGATCAAGAGACACATGAAGGAAACGGTAGAGAGATGAGTGTTTCATACAATTACAAATAGAACCAAGTTTTGCTTCCTGTGCAAAACTCAGCAGTGAAATTCTAGGGTGTTGCCAAGTGTTTGCTTAATCCTTAATTACTGGCTCCAGGATTTGATTTACCTCCTTCAATATTAGTTTATGGCACTTTTAAATCAACTGTTTTATCGTCCACCAGGAGGCAATTGCAAATCTGACCACTATAAGCTGCATCTCTCCGCAACATTAGCAAGATTTGAGGATTCAGTCACACTTTTAAAACAAAGATGCAGTTTCATTCTTGAGGTTGAATCTTTGAGGTTTGTTAAATCCATAACCCTGAGTTCAGCAGTAAGTGCTTTACCTACAGTGTATCCTTTACATCCTAATTTTCTGAATTCACTTTGTGGATTAAATAGGATGCTTTCCATAAGGGGTCTCTTAAAATTAACAATGTGTGAGAAATACACACACACACACACACACACACACACACTCAGGTGTGCCTCATCAGTAAGTCTCAACATGTTCTGTGACAAGTTGAAACAGAACAGAAGCATTATTAGTGTGTGTGTGTGTGTGTGTGTGTGTGTGTGTGCGTGTGTGTGTGTGTGTGTGTGTGTGTGTGTGTGTGTGTGTGTGTGTGTGTGTGTGTGTGTGTGTGTGTGTGTGTGTGTGTGTGTGTGTGTGTGTGTGTGTGTGTGTGTGTGTGTGTGTGTGTGTTAGATAGATAGAGAGAGAGAGCGAGAGAGAGAGATGTGTGCTGTGAGTAAATGATTCAGTGTTTTGATAAAACAATACAATTTGTATTGCCAACAGTATTAGTATTAAAACAACATAGAAAATGGTTTAGAACATAATAATAATAAAACAATTAAATAAAAAGACAATATTACATATACACATGGCTCTCTCTCTCTCTCTCTCTCTCTTTCTCTCTTAGTCTATTGATGAATGAATGAATGAATTTTCCATTAAACTAGAATCCACATCAACACGACCATATAGCATTAATCAATATATATATATATATATATATATATATATATATATATATATAACTGACAAGTATCCAAAATAAAACCAAACTGATATTCACTCAGTCAAGATTTAACTAGGCTATATGCGGATGGCAAGAACTCGGGGCAAGTTGTCACATGTGTGTAAAAATGTAAAATATAATTTATTATAATTTATTTATTAATTACATATTTACAATTTTATTAAATATTGGTTGGTCTAAACAATGGTATGATGCATTTGATATGTTTTCTTATTTTTTGTTTTATATTTTGCTGTAATATGCTGTTTAATGCCCGGTTCTGTTGTGACAACTTACCCCATGCAGTGTGAAAACATGTGTTGAATGAACTGTGTGACAGCAAGCCCATGTGCATCTGTCAGATCTTGGAGTAACACAGTAAGCAGTGCACAGATGAGTGTGTAATACATGTAAAAACAGCTCCCTCTGCTGAAAACAGAAAGAACTGAATGAAGATTGTTTGACTGTGGACAGGTGTGAGATGACTGAGCTGGTCGCAAAATATCACTAAAACCAAAACAATCAGATGCTGCATTTGCACACCGGTAGTTCAACTAACTTTATCTCTGCGTTCCCTCAAAAATGATTCAAAACAAGACCCAAGTGCACAGACAGGAGCATCAACAGCTGGAGGTTTTCTAATCAAAGCACATTGTGCGTACATGCACCCATTATTATCAAATTATTATTTGCAAATCAATTACAGATCAATCTTGCACTGAAGAGCCAAACCAAAGACAGCTATATCAATGAATGGTGATGAATATAAAGGAGCGCGAGCAGAGATGCTGGAGAAAGTGCTCACCTACCGTGCTGTAATGAGGCAGGTCACCGATACACAGCATTGTAACGTCCCGCTGGGCAAAGCAAGGGAGACGCTCCCACCGGCTGCTCGTGTGACCTCACACAATGCACAGGTGAGTCTCGCTTCTTCCCGTCTCACCTCTTCACTTTAGACGCTCTGAATGAAACTAACTTCACACATCTCCAGGAAAGGTAACAGCGCTGTCAGATGCTTTTCCTGAGTTTCCGCCAGCTCTCCTTGCCCTGTCAGCTTCTACACGCAGCCAACAACAAATCTCTGGCCCTCCCACTTCTGGCCTCATGACTATTCATTAACAAAAAAGCAGGCCTAGACTTGCCCACTTGTGTTTTACACTATACCCTTTTTTGTTTTTTGAAAGGAGGATGGTTTAGATTGCTTAAGTTTTCCAATTAATAATTGCTTTTTATGTTTTTTAAATCATTTTTAAATGAAACCTCACAGAAGACAGATAGCCAACTGGCTGCAGCGCTTTCCCATAACAGCCAAGCGAAAAACAAACACTTGAAAATCAATACATTCTTGAAAATGCTTGTCCAAGTCTAAAGTGAACGATCAAAACATCTCAATAAAGAGAAGGAGATCCATACGCCCTAGAACAGATCATTCACACAGTCCTGGAACCACTGAACGCCAAAATCAATTCATCTTTTATTATTAAAATAAAGTGTATTATTTTGATTAGATTCAAATATTTTTTTTGTTGAAATCTGATGGTTTTTTAGATGACATCATAAAAAACGCAATTTTAGGTACATTTACGACATTTACAAAATTCTCTTGAGATTTTAAGCATATTTCACCCCAGTCTCGTCCTCATTATTGAATATCAATTGTACTAACTAAAAGTATTAAAGTACAAATAATTTTGCATTTTATAATTACAAATATTTATATATTTATTTTACTAGCGTACTTTAATTTATGCTGATTTAATTACAGTAATAAGAACCTAATGAGATTTAAAGGGTTAGATCATCCAGAAATTAAAAGTCGTTTCTTTTTCATCTTTTTAATTAAATCTGTCCATCCACTTTTATTCTTCAACAAGTTCATAAAGAGATTCATGTGAATTGAGTCTAGTTCAAATTTTCTAAAGAGGCTCGATCACTTTATATGATGAACAGATTGAATTTTCATGATCTCTTTATGAACTTGTTGAAGCAAAAGTGGGAATTGATGTCAATGGAGCGACAGAAATCTCTCTTCTGTGTTCTGAAGATGAACGAAAGCATGACGGGTTTGAAACGGTACGAGGGAGAGTCATTACAGAACTTACATTTCTGGATAAACTAACCCTTTAAATGAATGATTTTTTTTAAAGTCAAATGTTCAGTAAGCATTAATATGGTAATGAGAACTGGGGGAATTATGTACAATTAACGTTAAAATCACAACACTCTTTATGCAGAATGTAACTTGTCCTTTGTTTCTTTTGAAATGTGTCTGTTTCCCTGCTCTCTGTTTCCCTGTTTCCCGGCACGTGCGCCCCAGATGGGAGGCAGGAGCAGGTGTCATGTTCCTGACTTGGCTTTTCTCTCTAATTAAGGCATCACGACCTCCCACTGCACCCTCCGCTCATACACTCCGGCCCGAAGAGAGGGAAAAACAGCACAGGAGAGGGAAACTAGGGAGTGAGGAGGGAATCCTGATGGATAAGGAGGGAAAACCAATAAAGTGCAGCATTACCGGCTGGTTTCTTTTTTGGGGGTGTGTGAGGGTCACATGACAATGCTATATTCTCGCTATAACGCTTCACATAATTGTTGTATGACCTTTGGTTTAATGCCACGATTTTAATTGAGAGATTACATGGAGTTCATTCAGATGAATGATGTTGCACAACTGCAAACAAGCTAAATTATGAGCAAAGTACAGGAAAAATATCCGATCACATGCTGTGGAGCTGCGTTCTCTTTGATTGATTTTTCTGAGAATGTTTGAGCTGTATCTGCTTGACACTCACCATGACATTGTCGTTCATGTCTCTCATGTGGTAGACGTCCATGCAGACTTCTGCGCGGTTGCTGCTGGAAGCCACCCTGTCCCCTGAGTGTCCTGCCTGGGGAAGCTCAAAATACGTGCTGTCTGGCTCACTGTAACCACACAAAGAGACGTGCGGGATCAAAAACACATCGCTCCTGCTTACATTAAAAGCTCATGCAATAGATTCCACATATTTTTTTTTTGCAGCTGTAATTCAAAGAAAACAAAGTGTAGTTTATGTAGAAATAGTGAAAATGAATTGTTACTAATATAATGTGTCATTAAATAATGAACGTGTCCTAGTTTTCAGTCATTTTTTGCACCTGTTACTGATTTTGTTGATTGTTTTTGTTCATTTTCTGTCCTCATCATTCATTTGTTCTGTTCTTTCTTTTCCAGCGTTTTGAGTTTTGTTAATAAATCTGATACTGCTGCATTTGTCATCCGCAACTGAGAGCTGACAATGACCAGTGTTACTTTTCAAAGTAATGAATTACAGTAATGCAGTAAAGAACTGCTGTACAATTTACTCCCCCAAAAAGTAACTAATTGTGTCACTATCTATGGAAAGTATTGTGTTACTCTTTCTCATCAGGGCTGGGTTTGCTTGTTTGTCTTTTAATATCAAACAAAAGTCTTATTTTTGGCAAAAGTAAGGCCTGTTCGCACCAAAAGGCTGAAGGAAATGCATATTCACTGCTGTACAGTAGCAACTCAGACAAACCTTTCAGCTATTCTGCCATTCTGGACTGCAGAAGAATAAGACGCAGGAGAAGAAAGTTCAGCACTCTTACTTCAGCAATAAAAACAAACAAAAGAAACACAAATGTCATGTTTAACTAAAGTTACTTTTGCTTATTAGTATTGGATCATCAAAGATCAACAAAAAAAGACATTCAAAAAGGCTAATAAAGTGAGATTAAATACCATGAGTGATTTAACATTTAACTATTGCATGCTTGTATATGTTTCTATTCATTTTGGGGAATAATGAATCTGTTGTTGTGCGGGTGAGATTATTAAATGTTCACATTTAAGTCTAAATCTACAATAATCATCATATTCACACACAACAACTCCAACATGAGGACAGTCAAGAAATTGGAAAACAAGTTAACTTGTTACTTATTTGAAAATATAACTGTTGTAAATTCAAAAGTAATGCATTACTTGATAAAAGTAACCTGATCAGGTAACTCACATTACTTCTAATGCTTTACCCCCCAACACTACACGTGACAACACAATAAAACAGCCTTAAACTCACAGGGTACTCCACAAGTGCTCAAAGGTGCTTCCCTCGTCAGCGGTGGACGACTGGGACATCTTGAGTGTTGGACAATCCACCGCAGGGCAGATCACACTGAAAAACACATCCCAAACAAGGGTAACAAGGGGTGCGTATCATAAAAGCATCTGAAACAAACTAAATCCTCAGTGAAATGACCCAGTTACACACAGTACACGCAATAAACATGCTATATAGTGCACAAGGACTTCTTTACAGGGGGGAAATGGCCCTCTAACTATTCAAGTAGTAACTATTCATTGGCAAAAATATTATTTAATATTGTTGAACTAAATACAATAAATCATACCAATAAAACTTTGGATAAAATCAAGCCAAAACACCACTCTTAGTTTAAAGTAACAGGTGCAGGGAAGCACATTTTTGTCTGGACAGGATCAACATCTACTTTTTTGTACAGGAAAAACCCATCTTGTGTTACATGAAAAAAAAGGTTTGAAATGACATGAAAGTGAACGAATTATCACAGAATCTTGATTTAAGGGCTCTTAAAGTACTCTGAAAAATACAAAAAAATACTCTAAAAGAGGTTATTCAAATGTTTAATACTCCATTTGATATTATTTTTAAAAAAAATTGTCCAGCAAATTATATTTAATGTAATGAATGTAGATTTTAATCCCAATCGTTCTGTAATAATGGATCCAGTAATTTTATAATGGACCACGATTGTAAAGAGGAAGCACATTGATCTGTAAAATAACTCTGACTTGAACACACGCAGGGTTCGATTTAAAAGTGATTTCCATCCCGACGCATCTCTGAAGTTTGGATCCCAGCAGACGGAGGATGATAGAGATGCCAGGCTCGACGTGCCCAAACCTGCCGGCACCACAAACTCCCTCCATCATATATAACACACAGGAAACCAGGGCTGGGAAAGAGTCTCTTAACCACAGAAGAGCAAGATGAAAGTGTCCATAGACAAGTTCAACTAAAACCAGCAGGTTAGCTTGTACCATTTAATCACATTTCTGCATTTGTCAAACGCTTTTACCCAAAATTGCATTGCATTCAAGAAACATATTGACATTCTAATCAGATCTTTATTTCCCTGGGAGTCGAACCCATGACCTTGGCATTGCAAGCACCACTCTCTACTGTTTGAGATACAGGAAAGCAATATATTGGTCATAATTTTGCAATCAAATAATTTTATACTCTTTTGAAGGTAGGAAAAAGCATTACTTTTTTTCTTTGAAAGAAAAAGTCTAGATAAAGGACTCGAATACCAATATTAAATACCCTTAACTCTTAATTTATTATCTCAGATATCAACATCTCTTTTATTGTTGATGATTTTTAAAGAAGCTATTTTAAATTTAAAGAAGATGATGATCACAGTGCTATTCTTTGATACATTGTTATATGTTTTCATACTGTCAAATGAAAATATATTTAAGCCTATATAATTTTTCTAAGGGAAATAAATTAAGCATTTTTTAAATGGTGCAATCACCACCTTATCAATCAATCAAGTAATAGTTAATAGTTAAATCAATCGATATATATATATATATATATATATATATATATATATATATATATATCACTTCAGTGAATATTTCTCCATTATTTTTGAAATTCAAATTTTGTATCAGCTAAAAATAAGGATCTGAAGATTCACAATATTTTTGTCTAAGTTACGTTAAAGTATGTAAAAAGTATGAAGGTTAAGTTTATTAAACACACTTTGACTAGGTTGTTCAGCAACATCTCGATGGTAAAATCACTGTAAAACAAAGTGTAATACATTTATAACAAATAGTAAGAAAACGGGTTTTAGCCTTTAAATACCAACTCTCTCGTTTCATTGTCTGCACTTGTTAGCTATTACAAAATAAAAAGATGATAATTGAAATTTAACAAAATAATTTCAAGAGATTTTAGAAATGTTTAAAACCAAAATTCTTCTAGAGAAAATATGAATTTTTACTCAAGATCTCTCTGAGATCATTTGTGTGACACCTTCCACATCTCCTCTTAATTTAAAACAGAGTAATGTAAATGTTCTGCTTTACAGACGATAATAATATATATATATATATATATATAAAGCGCGCTCTTGTTTACCGCAGTAGCCTAAGTGTTTGCTGCTGCTCGGGCGCGCGACGCGTCTGTTGCCTCGGTAACGCCACGCGCAAGAGCCAAAGTCAGGGTTACTCAAACAAAACTCACCGAGCTCATATCTATCACTAATAAATGATCACAAACACCTCATAAAACCGTCGAGAGGACAGGAGTTTAGCCACTCTCACTCATGTCGGATCGAAACTTTCAAAGCAAGCAGCACTTCTCATGAGTCAATCAAAAATGGAATAGTTTAAAGATAAATCAGTAAATAAAGCGTCGCTAAATGAATGAGCTGAAGATGGGAAAGACTGGATGTGGATGAAATGTTTACTGAGGTTGAGCAGTATTCCCGGGATAATCCATCGCCTCCAGAGCAATTACACACACACACACACACACCGGGAATTCAAGCGCAGAATTGAATTATCACCTGAATGATCAAATGAAGCTGTGTTTTAGCGAGAAGCCATCGCTCAGACCCTCCGCTCGAGAGATCGCGCGCCGCGGCACAGCAGCCGATACAAGCCATACGAAGTGTTGCGCAAATACTCATAAACAGAGCAAACTCCTTCGAGCATAACTCTTTTGAGTTGATACAGCAGCAGCCTTGACAACAAACCACACACAGCACAACATCACAACTACAACACACCACACACACCGTCACATTTCACGAGCTACAACACACCACATACAGCACAACATTACAATTACAACACACCACATGCTCCATATACACAACACAATATCACAACTAAAACACACCACACCACACACACAACACAACATCACAACTACAACACACCACACCACACAAACCGTCACATTTCACGAGCTACAACACACCACATACAGCACAACATTACAATTACAACACACCACATGCTCCATATACACAACACAATATCACAACTAAAACACAACACACACACAGCACAACATCACAACTATACAACACCACACACACACACACACACACCGTCACACTACACACAACACATCACAACTACAACACACCACAGACACACACACACCATCACACTCCACGGCAACAAAACACACACAGCACAACTCTCACTCGCTTAAACTTTATATTACATTTTTAAACACAACGTCCATATTTCACCCAAACATGCTACAACCCAACATGTTTTATAGCAATATTTGGCCTTTTAATGTGTTTATTTCATTTTCCGTCGCCGTCTATATAGGAGTATTGTTTGGAAATAGTATTTAATACTTATATTATAATATATTATAATACAATATAGACCTACGCTCTAAAAAATGCAGTGTTATTTCAACTGTCAAATTTGGACAAACACAACCGTTGGGTTTAAAAATTTAAATTAAATTCAACGGTTGTGTTTGTCCATATTAGACCGTTGAAATAGCAAGGCATTTTTGCAGTATAATATAATATAATATAATATAATATAATATAATATAATATAATATAATATAATATAATATAATATAATATAATATAATATAATATACACAAAAAAGGCCGTGTTATTTCAATTGTCAAATACGCATAAATTTATCGGTTGGATTCAGGTTAAAAATTTCAATTACATCCAACGGTTGTGTTTGTCTGTATTTGACTGTTGAAATAACCCAGATTTTTGTGTGTGTGTGTGTAATATAATATAATTTACGCTAAAAATGCTATTTCAATGTTATTTCAACAGTAAAATATGGACAAATTTAACCGTTGGGTTTAACATTTAAATTTAATCCAACGGTTGTGTTTGTCCATATTTGGCCGTTGAAATAAAACAGCAAAAGTGTAATATAATATAATATAATATATAAGCGGATACGCTAAAAATGTTGGGTTATTTCAATTATCAAATACGGACAAACAACCGTTGGATTCATATAAAAAATTTCAATTACATCCAATGGTTATTTGTCCATATTTGACAATTTAAATAACACAGCATTTTTAGAGTGTAATTTAATATAGTACACTACACACACAAAAATGCTGTGTTATTTCAACGGTCAAATATGAACAAATTTAACCGTTGGATTTAAGCGTTTAAATTTAATCCAACGGTTGTGTTTTTCCATTTTTGACCGTTGAAATTAAATATTTTTTTTAGAGTGTAATATAATATAATATAATATAATATAATATAATATAATATAATATAATAATAGCCTATAATATAATCTATCTGTAAAAGTAAACTAGTAGGCTGGATAATCAAAAGCAGATAACAGTGTTGTCCTCGCGCATTTCTGCTCTACTGTAACACATGTTGACACACAGTTATCATGCTGAACTCTGACACTGCACACTTCATCCATTACAACTCACACACAAGACAGAGCAAATCAAACCGCAACACTACATGTAATGTTTGAGCTTTATATAGGCTATTCAAATTAATAAATGTGCAGCATAAGTGAATAAAAATATGTATCGATCAATGCAGTGATTTAAACATATTATACAGGTTAGATAACCTGAACGCTGGTTTAACCCCAGTCTATGATCAGCTGGTGGAGTGGATGATGTGGAGCTGAGCGGATCTTTCTGCGATCTCTTACAGTGGGTTTAAACTCCAGCGCTACAATTCCCTTACCATGACCAATTCGACAGATCAAACCCAATACAAACACTACAACAACAGGAGATTAGGCTACTCACCGAGAACACGAGTTATGTTGCAGTGTTGGAGAGAGGCGCGTGGACGTTGGCTCTGGTTTAAGCCATGGAGCGGTGGCGGAGCGGTGGTCGCGGGCCGGAGGGTAACGAACCTCTTTCAAGTGTGAGCGCGCTCGCCTCCGCTCGGGAGGAGCAGGGAGGGGAGGGAAGAGGAGGAGGAGGGAGGAGGAGGTGTTAGCCGCCGTTTGGGCTCACACGAGCGGGAAATACTAATCCCAAATATAGATGTAATTAAAGTGCTTTCATTCTCTCTGAAAGATGTGTGAATACCATCTAAAACACTTTAACTGTCGCGAACAAAATTATAGATAACGGCGATTCAAAATCTCTGGCTCTCCTGATATAGCTTTGAGGTGCATGTGCGATTATTATACAAATTATTCAAGATTATGCATATACAAATCATAAAACTAAAATGTATTGTTAATTCTACTGCCTAGAGAAGATAGAGAAGCCTAAACACCATTTCCCACAATTCCCTTGCGACCGACTGTAACGCACGACGCTGATTGGCCGCCTGCACACGCGCGTGACGTGTTCGAAGTGTCACTTCCGGAGTCGAGGCGCGTCAGTTGGGATGTTTGCGCGCTCCTCTGCTGATCCTCGCGAGCGTCTCTGTGTTTTTATCCTGTAAAGCTCGTTGACATCGGCCGATAAAGCCTCCCGATAAGCTCCGCGCCGCTCTGACAGGTAAACGCGGGCTGAAGCGAGTTCTCCGGTGACGCTGGAACTTCACTCTCACTCGCAGCCGCTGGTGTGTTATTATTCTCTGAGAAATCAATAACTGACTACAATGACAGTGTAATGGCACCTTTCCTCTAATTATTATGAATGCAATTTGCATTACTGTGTACTGTGGGGGAAAAAACACGAATCAAAGTTTTGTGCATAACGGTATTATTAACAATTTTATCTTAATGCATTTGTGCATAATGATAATATTAGTAATTTAATCTTAAAGTGTTTGTGCATAATGTTATTATTAATAATTTTAAGTATTTGTTCGTTATGTTATTACAGTATTAATAATTAAATGAAGTATTTGTGCATAATGGTATTATTAATAGTTAAATTTTTATTATTTGTACATAATGGTATTTTTAATAATACATCTTTAATATATTTGTGTGTAATGGTATTATTAATAATTACATTTTAATGTATTTGTGCGTAATATTATTAATAGTAGATTTAAAAATAGCTGATTTATTGTCCTTTCTGTTGATTTATTGTGATTACTGATATAATAAAAAGCCTGTCTGTACAGGTGATTGTGATTAGATAATATAGTTTAATAGTGATAATTTAACGGGTACCATGTCATTAAGAATAATGACAATTACAAATAAATGTAAAAGCTACATTTTAAAATCCTAATGATGTCCAAGTATTCTTTTTTAAACTAAATACTATATTGTGTTTATTAGATTAGATTTCTTTTGGTGAAGGATCAGGTTTTCCTTTACTAGGTTTTGAGTCTTTGTGGGTCTGTGTGCAAACTGAATATTTTGATAATATGTTACTCTCAACATGTTAAATTATGCAACAACACCGTAGTCAATATATTTACATTTAATTCATAGTTACAGCTTCATATATTTGTGTTTCCAGTCACAGGGTAATGAAAGATTTCCTGTTGCTTCCAGTAGCATGAATTTCTCGGAGGTCTTCAAGCAGTCCAATCAGCTGTGCAGAGTTTCTCCTGATGGGAAATATTTGGTAAGGTGTTTTGTTTTGACAGCCGATGAGTGATCAGAGCAGCACACACTTGTTGATCCGCACGTTTCCTCTCAGGCCAGCTGTGTTCAGTACCGGCTGGTGGTGCGTGACGTCAGCACCCTTCAGATCCTGCACCTGTACACATGTCTGGACCAGGTGATGCACATGGAGTGGTCCTCCGACTCCCTCTTCATCCTCTGTGCCATGTACAAAAGAGGACTAGTGCAGGTACTCCGTCTGGCCGTGTTCGGCCTTTATCCGGAAGGTCTTATAAAGTTTGAAAAGTAACACGGCACCCTCTTCTAGAGCCGAACTATTCAGGATAAATGTTTGAAATAAAGGTCACGATTCCGACTAGACGACTCTAACGAATAGTTACGAACTAACATGCAATTTTTCCAGAGGATCTGCCAAAAACATTAATTGGAGTCTGCTGTTAAAAAGTGGTTAAAGCGCTCTTATGTGTTTTTGTATCCTTTGGACAAATTGCTTCTATATTCCTCAAATTGTAAGTCGCTTTGGATAAAAGCGTCTGCTAAATGAGTAAATGTAAATGTTAATCAAGTTGAATTCATTATTTTGAAAAATTATTCAGTGAATGATTCAATGACTCACTCATAAAGACTTTCATTTCATTGCGGGATAAATCAGTGTCTGTGTCTGAAATCAGCCCTTATAGCCTGAAATAAGGCACTATTTGAGGGGAAAGCAATTTGTAGTAGGGATGCACCGGATAGCAATTTTTATTATCCGGCTGCAACCGGATAGTTCCGGATATCAAATTAACTATCCGGCAAGAACCGGAACCGGATATATGGATACTTGCACCACAGCCAATTTTTTGTGTGTTTACAGTTTAGACTACAGTGTAATTAAAAATGTGTTATGCCCTGTGTTTGTTGTTTTTGACACACTACTTAGCCCGACAGCTAGCAGAGGTAAAAAATACTTGGTGTACATGACAAAGTAGTTCTTAGTCGACTTTGTTGGGTTTTTCTTTAATAATGATTTTTTTTTTTTAAATTACAAATTCAGCTCCCAAAAAAATAATTATACAAGATATTTTTGTTGGGTTCCCCCAAATTCCGGTCCTTACTTAATATTTCATCAGTCTAGCATTGAACTTCATGATCCCTCTAGCTGAAAATAATCCCAAACGACGCTAAATTTACGCGACGACATTGTTGGTTTTGTTTGTATCCAACGTTTAAAATGGCGGCTGACCTAAATTAAACTAATAACCGAAAAGGACAGAGCAATATCCGGTACCTGGTACCATTTCGACCGGAACCGGATAGAAAAAAAACGCCGGATATCTGGCTAACCGGAACTGAAACCGGATATACGGTACATCCCTAATTTGTAGTGTTGTCTGAAACCATAGTATCGACTGCACTAAAAAATGCTGGCTTCAGAGGTGTGAGCTTCACTTCCTGTCATCTGATTGATTTCTGGAGGCAGCACAGATGTATCCTCTGATATCCCACAATCCTGTGCTTTCCATTCTGTGACCGCTGAGCTCAAAATAAAGATCAGTTTGTGTAAGTTAGTGCTTCTCAATTATTTTCTGTCGCGCCCCCCCTAGGAAGAAGTAAACATTTCGTGCGCCCCCCCTCCCCATATTTTGTAACTTTCGCTTTATTGTTTCCATGGCGATGCGTCATGTTTGTCACGTGACAGACCGCAGTCACAAAAAGCGCTGTATGATAGATGTTTAACATTTATTTAGTTTTTCATTTTTTCTTCAAAATATTGACCAACTTCTCAGATATGTGGAAGTGAATGTGTTTGTCGCTTAAAAACCTTTAATGATATGTTCTCTGAGCGCGTCTTTTTTTGGATCAGTGCCAGATATCGCGTGAAAACACGTGTGAATTTAGCGATTGATCACGTAACACATGAACACCGGTGTGATCGTACACGTCAACGGGTGAAGAGTTTGTTATCTGAACTTCATATCTGCTGCTCTTGTTCAGTGCAAGAAAACCTACTCCGTGACAAAAAAAGCATGTTCCCCACGGTCACGCGCGCCCCCCCTGGCATCGGGGGGGGGGGCGCCCCACTATTTGAGAACCACTGGTGTAAGTGTATGTTTTTGACCAGCGCTTTCCACTTCTGATGTCATTTCTAGTGGTGAATGTACTGTTGTAGTAATTAAGTATTCTCTTGTTCGTCAAGTGGATCGTTAAACCTCTGCGCTGCCTCAGAAGTCAGTCTGACATCAGTTTTCTGAGGTAACAAGTCAGCTGCCAAAGTTTTCAAACATAGCTGTATGCTCAATGGCTAGAGAATACCCATAATGCAATGTGAGGGTCGTTCCCAGTGATTTCCCGTGTCTGATCAGATGATGCCGCGATTAAATCGTCATCCGTCCGTTTTCTGCTGGTCCAATGTGGCTACAGCGTAATATCATCCGGTATAAAGTACTTTTTAATTGATTATTAAAATTAAATAGTATCAGACCGTCTCAAACAGCAAAGAGTGGCGCTTGCAACGCCAAGATCATGGGTTTGATTCCCAGGGAAAGCAAGAACTGATAGAATGTCAATATGTTTGTTGAGTTTCTTGAATGCAAAGTCGCTTTGGATAAAAGTATGGAAGCCCGTTTCCGCCACAGTTGAGAAGAAAAAGATTATTTAAGTCAAAATAATAACGACTTACTATCTCGAAATAAGAAACTTTCTCAAAATAATGACTTATCTCGAAATAATGAGAAACGTTCTCAAAATAATTACTTAGTTTCTCGAAATAATAAGAAACTTTCTTGAAATAGTGACTTAGTATCTTATTATTTCGAGATACTAAGTATCAACTTTTTTTAAGTTGTTATTTTGAGAAAGTTTCTCGTTATTTCGAAATACTAAGATTCTAAGTCGTTATTTCGAGATTCTAAGTCGTTATTTCGAAATACTAAGTCGTTATTTCGAGATACTAAGTCGTTATTTCGAGATACTAAGTCGTTATTTCGAGATACTAAGTCGTTATTGTCGTTATTTCGAGATACTAAGTCGTTATTGTCGTTATTTCGAGATACTAAGTCGTTATTTTTTTGAGATACTAAGTCGTTATTGTCGTTATTTCGAGATACTAAGTCGTTATTTTTGGAGATACTAAGTCGTTATTTCGGATTCATCTTTTTTTAAGTTGTTATTTTGAGAAAGTTTCTCGTTATTTCGAAATACTAAGTCGTTATTTCGAGATACTAAGTCATTATTTCGAGATACTAAGTCGTTATTTCGAGATACTAAGTCGTTATTTCGAGATACTAAGTCGTTATTTTCGAGATACTAAGTCGTTATTTCGAGATACTAAGTCGTTATTTTCGAGATACTAAGTCGTTATTGTCGTTATTTCGAGATACTAAGTCGTTATTTCGAGATTCTAAGTCGTTATTGTCGTTATTTCGAGATACTAAGTCGTTATTTTCGAGATACTAAGTCGTTATTTTCGAGATACTAAGTCGTTATTTTCGAGATACTAAGTCGTTATTTCGAGATACTAAGTTGTTATTTCGAGATACTAAGTCGTTATTGTCGTTATTTCGAGATACTAAGTCGTTATTTTCGAGATACTAAGTCGTTATTTTCGAGATACTAAGTCGTTATTTCGAGATACTAAGTCGTTATTTTCGAGATACTAAGTCGTTATTGTCGTTATTTCGAGATACTAAGTCGTTATTTTCGAGATACTATGTCGTTATTTTCGAGATACTAAGTCGTTATTTCGAGTTAATCTTTTTTTTTTTCTCAACTGTGGCGTAAACGGGCTTCCATATAAAACCGTCTGATAAATGTAAATTTAAATGTTTAATTAAGGTTCATGCACTGTTTTCATGACCGAGTCCAAGATAAATCTCTTCATCGCTGCTGGAGTGTCCAGTTAATGATTATTAAACAGCACAAACTATGCAAAAGCAACAGCCTCCGAATTCAGTCTGTGATTTTCATTCATCCTTCAAGTGACTATATTAGTGAAGCTGTAAACCTTTTTCCCAGTACTTCTGTGACATTACGATAAGATCACATGTGTGTTTGAATCGAGATCTCGACCTTTTAAGCGACACGCATGATTTGAAGTCTCATTCACAACTGCTGCACAAACCGATTTTAAAACATGCTTCAGCTTAATAACCCCTCTAATAATGTTAATATTAGGTTTTAATGTTAATTCTCACGTTTTGACCAATTAGATGAAATCCTCTATGGTTTAATGAACACAGTAAATGACCGTACCTTTGTAAGGGAAGCCAGCGCCAGTCTTTCATGTTGCTCTGTTCAGCGGGACTCAGATATGTGTTCTCTGCTCTCTCTCAGGTATGGTCACTAGAGCAGCCGGACTGGCACTGTAAGATAGACGAGGGTTCGATCGGGCTGGTCTCGTCACGCTGGAGTCCTGACGGGCGCCACATACTCAACACCACTGAGTTCAATGTGAGTACGGCAGCAGGAGGAATAACTAAATAACAGTAAATAACAGACAGACTGAGATCAGTTCTGTGGAGAACAAACAAATAATACATTCATATTTTGGAGCATTAGCACTAACTGTAATATATGATGGCATTATTGTTATTTTTCTCTCTCTACGGGAAATATGTTCACTACTGCTCAAAAACTGGGGTTGGTAAGATGAAAGAAGTCTTGTTCTGCTTTGATTTGATCAAACATACAGTAAAAAACTAATATTGTGAAATATTATTACTATTTAAAATGTGTTTTCTATGTGAATGTTTTAAAACATAATTCCTGATATGAAAATTTAACATTACTGCAGTCTTCAGTCTCATGATCTTTCAGAAATATATATATATAGCTTTATTTGGTGTGAAAGAAATTTTTTCTTTTGTAATCAATGTGGAAAACAGTTATATGTTTGTGGAAGTAAAGAGTGTTTTTTTTTCAGAATACCTTTTTTTGCTATCACTTTTGATCAATTTAATGCTTTCTTACTGAACTCACTGAACCTAATCTATTAAACTGTAGTGTATTATGAAATGTCAGTGCCTCTGTCTCTCCTTCTGTCTGTCTGTATTACACTTGGGCAGAGTGCCACATTAGCCGCCTGAACTTGATTCCAAGAGTTACTGACAGGTGTTCAGAGGATGGACAGGTGTGTGTGTGTGTGTGTGTACCATGCACTTGGAATGAAGTGTCTGTCTGCCTGGCATTCTTGCTCTTTGTCTAAAGTGTGTGAGGGTGAATGATGTCTGTTGTCTCAGTTACGGCCTTCCATAAATTAACAGTGTCTGTTTTAACGACAGCAGTGACAGTGTTTATGAAAGTGATTTTGCTGCAGTCATTGTTTATCAAGGTTGTGTACTGCACATAATGGCACATATTCATGGCTGTTCGTTTGAAAATTGGACAAAGGCTGAAATCACAGATCGTTTTCTAGTGCGCCACCTAGAGGATTCCCACTGGCCAGTGCATGCTCAGCATTTTTGGGTAAAATACCCTTGTAATTTGTCCGAACTGTTCTTGGAATAAACAAAACACTGATCTGTTTTAATCATAAGGTTGACAGCTTGAAAGTATATTTTGTGTTTGTATGATTTAAATGTAAATATTTATTTTGTTCTATAATGTTTCTGCTCCATCTTCACAGTTGAGAGTCACCGTCTGGTCCCTCTGCACAAAATCCGTATCCTACATCAAGTATCCTAAAGCCTGTCAGAAAGGTGAGTGCATCGTCTGTGAGCAGTAATAATAGTGTGATGTGCGGGCAGGGTCACAGAAACAGGAGTCATGTGAGAGTATTCACCTGTAATATAAGTCTTGAGACGTGAGCTCGCACAGACAGCTGGTAAAGACACATAGTCCTCATAACCCGGATGTTAGTTATATCACGCATTACTGCCATAGATTGTCATTTTCTGGCAGCAGCGTGGGATTCAGCTTTCGTCACCCCTGAGCTCCAGGATTGAGCTGTAACCTTCACATCAGCTGTGTTGAAGGATGCTTCTGTGCTCGCATGTGTTGTCTGTCTCCCGGAGTGAATTATGAACATTTTAGTCATTTATTATTTGCAGTCATGGATCACAATTTCATTCATAACATAACTGACCTTCATCCCGTTTTGGCAAAGCTACATCGACACTCTTAGCTCATGTAAAGTAGTTATGTTTACTACACCACAATCTACTAACCAAAATGACCTAATGAATTATTAACCTAGAAATATTTTTTTGTACACGAGCAGTCTAAGTTTTTTTTTTTTTTTGGCTTATGCCTGCATTATGAAATATTATTGCAATTTAATATTTATTTGAATAGATTTTAAAATGTGATTAATTCTTGTGACGGCTTCAGTGTCTTCAGTGTCACGTGATCCTTCAGAAATCATTCTGTTATGCTGATTTGATGCTCAAGAAACATTTATGATTGTGTTGAAAACGGTTCTGGAATTCATATTTTGTGGAAACTAATAGTTTTCATGATTCGTTGATAAAATAAAAAGGTTCAAAATAACCAAGAAAATGTACAAATGTAAACATCTTTACTGTAATTTGAGGCAAACTTGCTGAATAAAAATATTTCTTTTAAAATAATCGTGCTGACCTCAAACTTTTGAACGGTGGTGCAACAGTCAGATGATGCCTTGGCTGTAAAGTCATGATCTATTTTCACACGTCAGAAACATATTGTAATACAGTAATAACCACAATTTCATGAAACATTCTACAGTTGTGGCCAAAAGCTCTGAGAATGACACAAGTATTAATGTTCACAAAGTCTGCTGTTTCACTGTTTTTAGATGTTTTTGTCAGATGTTACTGTGGTCCACTGAGGTATATTTACAAGCATTTCAAAGTGTCAAAGGCTTTTATTTACTGTCATATTAAGTTTATTCAATTATTTTTCAAGACTTCTGCAATTCGCACTGGCTGTCAATCAACTTCTGGGCCACATCCTGACTGATGGCAGGTCATTCCTCCATCATCAATGCTTGGAGATAGTCAGGATTTGTGTTTTTTTGTTTGTCCACCCGCCTCTTGAGGATTGACCACAAGTTCTCAAGGGATTAAGGTCTGGGGAGTTTCCTGACCATGGATCCAAAGTTTCCATGTTTTGTTCCTCAAGCCACTTGGTTCTCAGTCTCATAACAAGATGCTCCATCATGCTGGAAAATGCATTGTTCGTCACCAAACTGTTCTTGGATGGTTGGGAGAAGTTGCTCTCGGAGGATGTGTTGTACCGTTCTTTATTCATGACTGTGTTCTTCGGCAACATTGTGAGTGAGCCACTGCCTCGGATGAGAAGCAACGCCACGCATGAATGCTGTCTGGATGCTTTAGCTTGCAGGTAATCATGGTTAACAGAGGAAGAGCAATGATTTCAAGCTTCATCCTCCTTTTAAAGCTTCCAGTCTGTTATTGTAACTCAGTCAGCATGAGTTGATCTCCAGTCTTGTCCTCATCAACACTCACACCTGTGTTAAGTTAGTTTTCATGGCAAAGAGGGACTTTGCAATTCATCTGATCAGTCTCCATAACACTCTGGATTATATGCAAACTGCCATCATAAAAAACAGGCAACAGACTTTGTGAAAATGTATAATTGTGTGATTCTCAGAACCTTTGTCCACGGCTGCACAGGATATATGATTGACTATGAATGTGTTTCAGGTATGGACTTCACAGCAGATGGCCGCTATATGGCTCTGGCCGAGAGACGGGAGTGTAAAGACTACATCAGTGTGTTTGTGTGTGATGACTGGCATCTGCTCAGAGTGAGTGCAGTTAGAGCTGTTGATGTAATGGCTGGCACACATGCTCAGAAATGTTGAGCAGGAAGAGTAGGTTCATATGCACAGGTTCATATCTACAGCATGTACCTTCTCCTGAAATGCCCTACCCTTTTCTATTGCCTTCAAAAATATCATTATCAGTTCAGATGAAGATGAATGACTTGATTCTCAAATGCTTGTATTAAACATTCGGCAACCCTTTGCAATAACTTTAGTTAACATGAGCTAACAATGAATAATACTTCTGCTCCGTTTGTTAATCTGAGTTATCTAAACCTTTAATCTTTTTTTTAGATCAAAAGTTGAAATTAGTTAATGCATGGCTTTTCAATCTTTGTATTTGAGATGTTTTATATTTGTCTTTATTATCTTTACATTTTACACTACTTTTCTTAATTAAATTAAGAAATTTATTTCTGTAGTTTTATCAGATGTATTTATTTTAATCAGATGTTTTTTTATTTTATTTCTGTAGTTATTTTTTATTTTAATCTAATGTATTTAAGTAAAACCTTTTATTTAATTATTTATTTTTATCAATTATATTTGGTGTAATTTTATGTTTTATTTATGAGACCTTATTGTAAATTGTTACCAGACATTGTTGTAATGTTTTAAAAGAACAACCCTTTGTTTGGGGTATTATTTTTATTTATTTTTTATTTTAATAAATGGAATTTGTTTCTTTAACAGTAAGTGTAATAATCAACTAATTTATTTATTTGTGCATTATTTATTTATTCATGAAAACATCAACATTTTACATAACTATTTATTATTATATAATAAATACGGATTGTTTATTTAATTAACATCAGCATAAAGGCAGTACAATAACTATTAATTAAACTTTCTCAGAATGAGAAACGAGGCTAGCATTTATAATAATGAACTTCCATTTTGTCTGCAGCATTTTGAGAGCGAGACTCAAGATCTGGCGGGGCTGGAATGGTCTCCTAACGGCTGTGTGCTTGCGGTGTGGGAGAACTGTCTCGAGGTAAAGAAAACCACGGCTTATGGTCTGAAAATATCATTTCTGAATAATTGAGTTATGAAGTATTAACTAATCAGATGAACTCTGTTTCTCCCCTCAGTATAAAGTGCTGTTATATTCGCTGGATGGCCGCCTGTTGTCTTCCTTCAGTGCGTATGACTGGTCTCTAGGCATAAAGTCTGTCTCCTGGTGTCCCAGCAGCCAGTTCTTGGCCATTGGCAGCTATGATGAGAAGGTAGGAAATCTTTAAATAAAGTCTGGGAAATACAATGTAATCTGTATAAAAGAGAGTTTTGATGGGCTTTCCATCAGGTTCGGATCCTAAATCATATCACCTGGAAGATCATCACCGAATTGGAGCATCCATCCACCATCGTGAACAGCAAAACCGTAGGTGTTTTTCTCCTGAGCTCATGGCTGGGGGGGTTGTGTCGTTTCCTACACTGACTTCTATAGTAGGAAAAAAAATTGTATGGAAGACAATGGGGTTTGAAAAAATTTGTAAAAATTAAACGCAATGAAAGAAATATGAAAATAAAACCCATAGTTCTGCAGTAAAACACCAGCAACTTATGATTTATAAAGGTTTATTTTCATGATTCCTTAATATTTTATGTATTCAAAACACTTATCATAGTGCATGATTCTGTTCAATTCAGAATTTTCGTTTTTTCTAATTGGAAAAAGTCTAAAATGGAAGAGAATTAGGAAATAATCTAAACGGAATACTGTTGTTGTTTCTCCATAGGTGGTGTTTAAGGAAGTGGAGAAAAGGCCTGTTGTGGGCAGTGAGCATCTGTCCGTTCATCAGCTGACGGTGGATAACTCACTGTTTAGCACACAGAGCAAGTGTAAGTTTCATTGCTCTTGTGTCCAGGGTCTGAAGAATGAGTCGGCAGATACTCCACACAAATCTCCTTGAGATCTCATGTCACAATCAGACTTCGCCTCCAGACGGGTTTTACTGTATATCACATGCCATTTATGAATCTACATCTGTTCAGCCTCTCGCTGAGGTTAAATGCTAATTACAACAGAGACAATTTACATATTGAACATTTAAAGATACAGTAGCCCAAATAGCTTTTTTACAGTGATTTTGAAATGGCACTAAAACTTTAGAATTAAATGTATTTTCTATGATTATTAATACATGCATTATACAAGATTCTGGCCATTTACCTAAGGAGCATTTGGACTGAGGTACTAATTACTTTTTAGTGTATATCTTTTTCTACCACAAAATTTTTGTTGAAGTAAATCAGATTGGAGCTATTTAGAATTTTTTTGGATAGCTCGTCATTTCTGGGCACAGCAAGCATGAATTAAAAATATATACTGTTGTTGTTGTTGTTGTTGTTGATATTATTATTATTAATATATATTGTACATTTATTTACTGAATTAGAAGTTTAGAAAAAACATTATTTCCTTGGATTTTGGAGTGATTTTTTTATAAAGGTAGAAAATGGTAATAAAATTGCATTACTAAGTAAGTTAAGTAATTTGAGTTATGTAATCAGACACTTTGTCCAAGTAACTAGTAAAGTAATGCATTACTTTTCAATTTTTCGACAACTTTTTCAAGCAAGTAGCACAAGTGACATTTTGGTGCTAGAAAACCTTGGCTAGCAAGTGGATTGCAAGGCGAAAAAAACAATGGTACACGAGTGTAAAATAGGCTTTTAGCATTAATGCACAAGTCTGTCAGCACAAGCGAAACCGGTGGTGAAATGCAAATCAATTGTGAAAGTCTGCTGCTACATTCTGATCTGACTTCCTTACCGTGTTTCAGATGAGGTCACACAGCTGCCAGCGCAGGTGCCAGTTATCAAGCCGGATCCAGAACGGGCCAACCCCAAAATCGGCATCTCTGCCATGGCTTTCAGTGCTGATAATCGCTACCTTGCTACAAAGAATGGTGAGGATGTGTGTGTGTGTAATGTGTTCATGAAATCCAGCAGGGTTCCCACCTTTCACAATATGAACATTTGATAAAGCAAGACTCATGATTCATTTTGTTGAAATATTAGAGTTGACCGTTTGTACAGAGGAGACGATTATAAGACGACTTATTAAATGATAACTATATCAACATGCAATATTACATACCGTTTTAAACAAGCTTCATGCTTGCGGTTGTCAAGATTTTCAATCCCCCCATTTTAACTTGTCTGTTAATAGGATGCAGTTTCTGCCTTGTGTTTTGCTTAATATTTGCAATTGTTCCGTGATCTCCATTTGAGATCCTATTTTCCTTCATTTCCTGATTAAATCTGCCTTCAAACCTTCTGAGTGATGACATAACCTTCTCTGTAAACATCCAAACATGGATCTGCACTACAGTTTTCATAATGCAGTACGTGTTCATTTATATCAGTTACTTTTTCAAATAAGTAATGGAAGTTACTCCCTAAACAATAAATGAGAAAAGAAGTAAAACTTTATTTTAATGGATTTCTTGCCCCAATAATGAAGATATGACATTTTGGTCCAAGAAAACCTTGGATTGCATTTATAAGTGGATTATAAATGGCAGATAATAAATCGGGAAACTACATGGAGTAAAATAAACCATGTGAATAAGTTGACATTCTCTTGTTTTGTGTCTATAGATGAAAGTGCAATCATTCTAATGAAATGTACAAATTAATTTCTCAAATGACAATTATTGTTATTTTACAATTTTGAGCAAAATATCTAAAAATCATTCTAAATAAAAAATAGCAGAGTTCACACCACAGCTAAAACGATAACGGCACAGAGAAATGATATGGTTCAACTTTTATCCAGCTGATGTCGATGGAAACGTTGGCAGCCAATCAGAATCCATCTGTAACGAGCTGGAGCGTTTAGAGGGACAGACAAGAACATGCTTATCAGATGAAATAATCAGAACGATATCGTCCGCTAATATAGTCATCTTTATTATTATTGGTGAACGTGTCTTAAGACTAAATCTAGATGAATAGCTAACAAACTGAACACCACTTCAACATACTTCAGGCTAATGCTCAATCTTGTAATTGCTACTGAAGGCCGGAAATCATCAGTTCATCTCCTTTGTTCCTTTTGGGAACAGCAGTCACTGTGAGAAGCGTTGCGTTCAGTAGCATCTGAGCTTCATAGGCTGGTGTGTGTGTGTGTGTGTGTCCGTCAGATAACATGCCTCAGAGCCTGTGGGTGTGGGACATGCAGAGGCTCAGTCTGCTGGCCGTCCTGGAGCAGACGGCTCCGGTGCGCTGCTTCGTCTGGGACCCGCGCAGACCTCGACTGGCGCTCTGCACCGGAAACAGCAGACTCTACCTGTGGTCGCCAGCGGGCTGTGTGTCTGTGACTGTGCCAGTGGAAGGTATGGATCTCAGTTCCTCAAACAAGCTTTGACACTACGCTTTCCTATGTCTCTAACAGCAGAGAGCGGTGCTTGCAACGCCAAGGTCATGGGTTTGATTCCCAGGGAGAGCAAGAACTGATTAGAATATCAATGTGTTTCTTGAATGCAATGCAAGTAATTTTGGATAAAAGCATCTTTCAAATGCAGAGATTTAAAATGTACACTATTGCTTAAATACTTACAGTTGTGTTTGTTATAATAAACCATTACAGGGTCTATGTATTAGCCAAAAATGAACTTTATGCCACACCTGCTAGTTGTCAGTACATTTGCTAGCTATAAATATTTTTTTTCTGGCCATAAAACAGTTTTGTATATATTTTTTAACAAATATATATAGATTTCTCCAATGACAAGATTTATTTCGCCGTTTTTTCCCCTGAATATTAGTGCTATTATGTCACAGCATCATAAATGAAATGAGTCCGTCTCTGTTTGCACCAAACTGTCATGACTTTGTTATTCTCATATTTTCATTTAAGTAACTTTATGCAGCATATTCCACATTTATCATCACATGGATTCGGGATGAACATAAGATGGTACATTTCCACTAATGTAAAAGATGCACAAATTCTGCATGGGTAGATGTTTCTGCCCATTTACCGTGGTAAAATCACTGTAATTTACTACTTCTCATTGCTTTATGAAATGTTAACAAAGCCAGTATGATGAAAATGTTCCTTCATTTAATTTATTAAAAATCAGTGTAATCCATTTTAGGAATACACGTCGTTACCATGTCAATTATCAGATGATATTAAAGATGTTTTTTTAATATAAGTGATATCAGTGAATATTGGATATTTTAATATGCATGCTTATTATATTTTTTGATTACCATTACTGTCATCTTATTCTCATTGAAGTGAATCTTTACAATTGATCAACTTTTTAAAAGGATAGTTCACCCAGAAATGATAATTTTGTCATTACTTTACACATACTTTATTCTAAACCTGTTTGAGTTGAACACAAAAGAAGATATTATGAAGGATGTTGCGCACCAGAATTGATGACACTCATTGGCTTCTACAGTATTTGTGTCCTACTATGAGAAGTCAATCCGTGTCATCAATTCTGGTGAGCAACATCCTTTTGTGTTGAGCAGAAGAAAGAAACTCAATCAGGTTTAGAACGGATGACAGGATTTTAATATCAGCGTCCCTCAGCGATTCTTCTCTCCATTTATTCCATACAGACATGAATTCTTCAGTGCGTATCGAATATAACTGATGTACAGACACTGGTTTGAGTATATTACAACTCTTGAACATACAGTAGACTATTCAGGGAATCCGTTAGCTCATAAGCAATACAGGAAGCTGCTTGCATCAAATGAAACGTGTTCCTCCGTGTGTCCTCACAGGCTGTTTCCAGGTCCAGTCTCTGTTTTGGCACTGCAGTGGCCGCTCACTCATCCTGCTCTCAAAAGAGCAGCTCTGCCTGTGTTACATGGAGACCGAGGAGGAGAAATAAACCAAAGCACTTCATCACACTCCCACGAGTCTGTTTCTACTGTACAACCGTGAGAATCCTAGACGAAAGCAGCCTGTCTGCCAATATACCTCAGTGCTTTTTGGGTAGGGTCACCATTTTCCTCTTGACCCAAAGTGTTGAATGTCAGCTCATGCGAGGCTGTGAGGTCATGAAGGTCGTGGTTTGAGCTTTGCTGATCCACCTGTAGCAGTTCTGTTGTGGCTGTATTGATATTAATCAGGTGTGTGTGTGATTCTGGTGAGGAATAGCCGAGCTCAGTCATGCTCCGTGAAGGACCAACTGGACATTACAAACAAAAATCTACTTTAGATTTGCTGTGATTTTTAGATTGAGTTGTTGTGAAGCTTTTTACTTCAATACAATAATGTCTGTTGTGTTATGTTTTTCTTGAATGTTTCAAAACTAGATTTATTTTTTATAAAATTTAGATCTATTTGTAATAAAAGTTTCTACGTTGTTTCCCATAATTGTTTTTTTTTTTAATACAGCTATTACAGACAACAAAAAATACTAAATTATATTTATATACACACACACACACAGTAATACCTTGAGATATGAGCGTCCCGACATACGAGTATTCCAAGATACAAGCAATTCTTTGCTTTGAGATACGAGTAAAAATTTGAGATATGAGCAGCTTACAGACGAGGATGCTAGTGGTGGAGCTCTCGGAGCAGCTCACGCGCCTCACTCCTTCACTTCACGTGTTCGTCCACTTCCATACACATTTATGGGGTAATTACATATGATCTCCACTAGAGGCAGCTTGGTTTTACGGGTTTACCGGAGTGATGAATGATTAACAAGTATTAATCTGGGAGCAGCACAAGTTAGGTGTGTTCAATAATAATAAATATGAGGTTCTGAAGCATTCATTACACTACATGGGAAGAAACACGACACTTTCGTTTTGTGTTACGGAACTGCGTTTTCTACGTAATCCCTCCTCCTCCGCACATGTCGTCATTAGCCGCTACTGTACACTCTAAAAACAAATGGTGCTGTATGGCACTAAAAGTGGTTCTTTGGCTCGTAATCATAGGGGAACCATTTTTAGTGCTATATAGCACCAATCTGTAAAGGTATTATACAGCACCATTGTGAAATGGTGCTACATAGAACCATTATGAGGTGCCATATAGCACCATCAAAAATGGTGCTAAATAGCACTAAAAATGGTTCCCCTATGATTACGAGCCAAAGAACCACTTTTAGTGCCATACAGCACCAATCTTTAAAGGTACTGTACAGCACCATTGTCAAATTCCAAAAGTGGTGCTAAATAGCACTAAAAGTGGTTCTTTGGTTCGTAATCATAGGGGAACCATTTTAAGTGCTACACAGCACCTTTGTCAAATGGTGCTATATAGAACCATTAAAACTGCCATATATTTTTAGTATTTTGAGCAAGTACTCCTTCCTTAACTGAGAAACAAAACACATTACACTTTCAAAACCTTTTAATTTATTTATTTCAGCAGTAAATAAAATCAGTCCTGACAAGCAAGTAATATACATATACAACATCACAATCTACTCCTTTTATTCACGTACACAATAATGCAACAAGCTTCAAATATGTAAAAGTGAAGGCCATAAAATAGAGAACATTGACTCCTAAAGTCTACTCACAGAGTTGCACACCCTTTTTTCAGTGACAGGAAGTCAGACTGCATCCTTCCAACTTCAAAACGACATGCTCCAAAAAGGCCAGAGTCTTTTTCCGTCCTTCAGGACACTGGATTCCAAACTCCACATATACAAACAGGAGGATTGTGTCATTGAGATGTGCTCGCTCTCCTCTGTGATTAACTGGCCATCATGTGAGCACAATGTTGTACTGTATGGGATCTCCTGCAGCCTTAAAGCACATCTGAGATGTTGGGATGTCAGGAGGGCTGGTCTGAGCACCTGTGGGAGAGGGGATAATAACATTAATCATCTTCTCAGATTAATTTGAAAGGCAAACCTTATGAGTTACATTTATTTATAACTACTGTACCTTTAACTACAGAAAAGCTGCTTCCAACTGTAGGCCTTTAAACTAACATCATTAGGTTAAAACAACATGCTGGATACTTTTACCCAATACTTTGTTATTTTTTAAACATTCATTGCTGTGTGTAAGATAGACACGTGCAGGAAAGAGGAAAGGTATGATCTCAGGCAGATCGTTAAGGGTGTCAATAAGTGGTGCTGTGGAGATTTAATTACCTTTTTTAAGTCTGCCATCTTCACAGCACCTGCATTTCTCCTTCAGGGGACTCCTGAAACATGGTGGCGTTTCAGACATTGAGTGAGAATCCGTCCACATCAACATTGGTGTGTCTCTCAGATCCAAAAGGAACTAACGTTAAGATGAAGGCAAAGTAGAAGAGACATGTATTAAAATATAGTCATAAATCATTCAATTAAATGAGGCAATTAACACACTACTGTACATACCATTGTGGCCAGTGAAATATAGGAACAGAGTTTTCTCTGTGATGTGGTTGGACACAAAGTTTCTCTGCATTGTAATAGCAGCATCTTTTCTTTGAGGAGCTCTATGTTTGGTCGAAGCTTCTCTGTTTCCTCCTTCAATACTCGCAGATGTTCCCTGATTCTTTGCTTGTCTTCTCCTGCATCAACACATTGAGTTAAATTGTTACAAATGGGGACTGGCATGACGTTGACTAGTGCTGATCGCTTTAGTATTGAGATACATCCTCTAACCAGACTTGTATCTTGATTTTTGCCTCATTGGATTCATGTCCTTTTCTAAAATAGGAAGCTTACAGTATCAAAGGGTACGAGTTTTATATGCCAGTAATACTTTTAACTGGGCAACTTACACAATCATGGTTTACCATTTCCTCAGTAGAACATGATTATACTATGAGCTTCCTATTTTTGAAAATGACATTTATCAAGGATGTACAGGAAAACAGAAATGTACAGGAGCCTGGAGAAAGGATGCAACACAGCACTACGGCTCTCAATGCTAAAGTGATCAGTGAAATTAAAGCCTGTGCTAGTTAACTATTCCATGCAATGTTTAAATAAGGCCTGCACACAAAACAAGTTAATACTTTCTTTAATAGGTGGATCCTCAGCACAAGCTCAAGGTGAAGTTTGTCAGGGAAAAACTTCTCAAAACTTCGAACTTCCAACAAAGTTTGACTTTTAGGAAAACCTGTAATACAAAAAAAACAGTTTTTTTGTCTTAATGCAAAATTGAATAGTGATAAAGTGATATTAGTTACATTTTTTACTCTATTCACATGTAGTCTCGTCTTACACACTTATAATGGGCGCGCCGTCTCCATGGTAACGCTGCATCTGTAAAGCCGCCCCTGGGGAAACAACAGTTGGAGTGAACGTTAAATAACGGTCATCCGTTACACCACTAACTATCAGCGATATAAAATAGATTAAACGGGAGTGTTATAAACTATAACGTTAGATATGTAACGTATAATATAAAGATAGTCAGGAAAATAACGCCCCCGTTACAGTTCAGTGTTTGTAAAGCAACAAATATTCAATCTCCTCAACGTTTACTCACCCCTCTCGAGCTTTAAGTATGTTTGGTTAAAAGAACTTGCTGAACTTGCAACTAGCTCGACTTTGTTGATAGTATTTCCTTTTTTTAGAGTCAATTGGATGCTGTTCGCTTCATTGAGCAAAAAAATCAATCTGAAAGTAAGCTTTAACTGAATTAGCCAACTCAGTAGGGACTTCGCTTGACTCTAAACTTTGCATTAACGTCACAAAACACGGTACGACGTTTGCAAATACCCCCCGACAAGTATCTCAAAGTCAATAATTTGATGAAGTTGACGCTATGACACTCACCTTGAAAAATGTCTTCTTGTTTGTCTCTGAAGCGGCTCGTTTCCCGCTGTTATTTGAACAGTCCAACGACGCCGAGCTCTCGAGCACCGCGCGCGCACGTAACCTGCGCACTGATTACCGCAGAGTTTTTTTTTTGTGTGTGTGTGCAAAATTACAGAATTCAACAGCAATTTCTTGACACATTTTTAAAGCACAAATTATCTCAATATAAAGGGAGAAATATATAATATATCCTATAGGGGGGCCTTGGGGGGTTGGGGGTTAAGGTTAACAACCACATTATCTTCATTAAATACACTGTATTTTAAAATCGTTTTTAATAATTTCCTCAACTAAACTAAGAGACTAAGAGAGAGCCAAAGAACCTTTAAAGAACTATACAGGGGCTTAATGGGTTCTTTGTATGGCAGTGGTGCTATATAGCACCTAAACCCCCCAAAGAACCGCTGAAGAACCACTGAAGAACCATGCTGGGCTTAACAGGTTCTTTATATGGTTACGGTGCTATATAGCACCTTCACCAACCCTAAGAACCACTGAAGAACCAATATTTTTTTGTGTGTATCGTCTGTCTCGACGGTAAGAAATAATTAAAACCACATTTTATTTTATATCTCAAGAATCCTTATTTACTATTAATTTTGTGTGTGTGTCTCTATAGCAATTAAAAACGTTTTCCATTGTTATTATCACTAATAAGGGAGTTTTTTAGAGGGCCGTAACGGATTATTTCTTATGGGGAAAAATTGAGTTACGAGCTCGGCCCTGGAACAGGTTATGCTCAAATCTCAAGGTATTACTGTGTATGTATATACTGTATATAAGATCCCATTAATGATGATCTGTTTAAAATTGTGCGTAATTGTCATCAAAATATCTCAATGTAAAAATAGCCTTTAGATTTTTCTTTTCTGACCAGGTTGAGATTCACCTTTGCATTAATCATTTAGAAGAAAAAATACACTCAACAAATGAAATTTTAAAATAACAGTAATTATACTTGAAGCATTTATATTGCATAAAGTATTAAAAAGTTAAATATCATGTAGGTACATCCGAATGAATACAACAGATTTTAAACTGAAACCTGGTGGAAGAGTTCAGAATTAGGTTTTATTTGAGTAATAGAAACAAAGTATTTCAAAGTATATTAATGTATTTATTACATTAACGTACAGTATTTTAATAACACGGTTGAATGGATATTCAATTAATTTATCACTTGAAATAAAATGGCATGCATTTAAGCAGAGGAAACATGCTTACATTTTGTTGAACTGAAGTTATGACACAAATTTTACACCTATCAAGTTGCAGGCATAATCTTCATGCACAACTTTGCATTACATAAAAAAAAAATATACACATAAAACAAACACTATGCCTCTTTAAAAACAAACAAAATATTTCATTTCAACAAGGATACCACTTTTTCTTTATGCATAGCAAAAAAGCAAGAACAAATATTGCCAACAAAAGTGCATAAGCATAAAAAGTCCTCTGAACCCGTAATCGCTCAAACACGGGAACCTTCAGCGCGTCACGCACACAGTTCATTTAAAGCCAGTCTGATGACCAACATCACCTGAGGAGTCCACAGCATATCTGTTCACCTTACATCCAAGTTCAGCTTTAAATAAGTGTCTACAATTTGTCTACATTATGGTTGAAGATATAAGGCATGAGTAATCACATTACATTGATGAAAATTGTGGAGTGAAATATGACCCAGACATTTAAATCATTAGAGATGTACTTCATATCTTAATCTCCAAATCACCTTTCTTCAAAGACTCTCACAGCTTAGCAATGAATGCCGGTGTACAGAATACAAAGAATACATTTGATATAATGCAAGCCTAGTTTTAATTTGATAGTAGAGCTGTTCAGAAGGCATGTAGCTTTTCTACGACACACTTTGAAACCGTTTTAGTCACACTGGACCCATTCATGAAACAAAAAACGAATTTCCTTCTGATGATTTAAAATGTAAATCGTTTTTACGATGTAAAAACGATTTGCCATCAATTGCGTTCTTTGAATTAAATCCATTAGGTTACATTAAAGTAAAAAAAAAATCAGACCATTTTACAACTGATGAATCCTCAAACCTGAAATTAAAATCCATCCTATTCTACGCCGGATTTTCCAAATCGAATTGTGGTGATATCACGATATTGGACTTTTTTAACAATCGCAGACCGAGACCAATGAAATAAACACAAGAGGGTTTGACAGTGAGTTATTATTCTGGAGAGAAATGCAACAGAAATGAAAGTAATAAAATTAAAATAACACTGGATAGTTTTCATTGTAAAAAACGAAATGCTTAAACTTAAAGAGTTACAGAAGTCATTGAGTCGAGATCAGCGAGAGATTTTTCTCTCTTTTGTTCTTTGATGAAAGTGGCAGACGGTATCAGGAATATTAGACTGCTGTCACTTTAAGAGTTTACACACAGATCCAATACATTGATACACATGCATTTCCTTTCTCAACAATTGACCTGAATATTGGGCAATACGGGCCACAAAAAATAAGTCCATTAGTTCCTCACAAGCTGTTTGAAAGGCAGCTTTATGAGATTTATATATTTCAGCGGTGCATGCGTGTCTGGTGTGAGCGTGAAACCTGCGGGAATTAGTCAAATTGCTCAATTACAGGCACTATTCAACCAGAACGAATGAGACGAGTGAATGTCTCATACTTTATAGAATGTGTTTTTTAATGCGTTCAAACCAGATGCAGTACTACTATACAGCGTGTTAGTCCGCCACTGCAAACTCGCATTATCTGCCTCTACTTTTAAAGGCGACCTATCATGCACAATTCACTTTTATAAGGTGTTAGAACACAGATGTGTGTCCACAGTGTGTGTGTAAACAACAAGACTATAATGGTCCCCATAATCCCAGTCTCTCCAGATGTTTAACGTAACTGGTGTCGATCGGCCCCCGTCCCTGAGTGAGCGCCTCTGTTCCCTCTGACATGTACAATGACTGCGGCAAAAAACATCTTCTGTTATTAGACGAACCAACAACAGACGTAAGAATCTCCACAAACACCATGTTTGAATTTCATTTATGAAGGAAATGTGTCAAAGAAAGTCTTTAAGTGATATTTATTTGCGCAAATCATTTTACGCCGGACTGCTTCACAAACGAGGGTCAGTTCAACGCTGGATTTGCACAAGTATTCTCAGAATAAAGATTTTGAGATTAACATGCGAGTTGACTCCACAACTACATACATGTATCCGCTACCCGTTCAGAAACATCCAGTTGTATTCTAAAACATAACTTCTTCCCGAGTCTCTCCGTCAGTGTCCGACTCCTGTTTGATCATGTAAAGCTGAACACAGCTACTGACAGTTTCTGAAACTTTGGCTGCGAGGCAAATTTGGCCAGCTATAATAAATGGTCTGTGGGGTATTTTGAGCTGAAACATCACAGATGCACTCTGGGGACACCTGAGACATTAGATGAGCTTTATAGGTTCTCTCTTTAAGTGTCACACCCACATCTCAACATCCAGTCAAAGAACCCCATCCTCCTCCTCGCATCGTTTTCATCACACTCGATGAACATCACAATATGGAAGAAAAGATCTGTTGCGTCTCCCATTTCATCACCACTGGAAATCCTAAATTATAAATCTCAAACAGTAGAGAGTGGTGCTTGCAATGCCAAGGTCATGGGTTCGATCCCCAGGGAAAGCAAGAGCTGATTAGAATGTCAATGTGTTTCTTGAATGCAATGCAAGTCGCTTTGGATAAATGCAGAAATTTAAAAGTAAATGCTCAGTCTAAAAACCTTCCTAACCCTGAGGTCAGAATGTGTTTACAATTAATTGTTTATATTTTTGGCGGCAATGCTATAATTACCAAACTGTGCTTTAACTGTTTAACTTATTTTTTGTTATGCGTGTGCGGGTGGATGTCTTCGTTCATTGCATCGCTTCCTTCGAGTGTTTTCTTCTGCAAGAACGCGTATCATCGAAACGCCCCCTAAGCAGAGCGGGGACAGGTGAAACATTAACATATCAAAATGGGAAAAGACTGCCTTAAGTCAATCAATCAACCTACAAACTAACTTCCAGCCACAATATTTGTTAAATATATTAAATGGTCATCAAAGCAAGCCATAAAACAGACACTGCATATCCAAACCATTCGACCACATTAAAGGCTTTTAGAGAAGAGGGCAGGTAGATTGACATCGGGTTCAGTGCAGTGACCATGTCTTGCTGCCCGGCACATTTCCCACGCTATATTCATCCAAACAACTAAACAAGGAAGTACTCAACTCACATACTCAAGTGTAGCAGAATAACAGAAAAACAGCACTTGAGTGAAGGATGACAGATGCAGGGAGAATTAAAAGCCAATTTTGCCCCTTGTCATGGCGTAGCCCAGTTTGGCTTCATTGTTGATAAAGGACATGATGCCCAGGTACGTCTCGATGAGGAGCGGCCGCTCCAGTATCAGCACGCCATTGGCTCGTCCCGGGATGGGGAATTCTTTATGGGCTTTTTTCACAGCCTGGATGAGCTGGGTCTTGAAGTTCTCAAGCTGAAGTGGAGAAATGAAATCTTTAGCTGCATACAGCAAAGGATGAAGACCACGCTGAACAATTTCACAGGTTTCACTTTTCCATTGTGTTTTTCACGTAGAGAAGACAATGTTGTTACACGGATCTGTAAAAACGAAATATGTGTGTCAGCATTAGCACTAGTTCACCTGGCAGAGGGAAGCCACCTTTTCATCGGCGTGTGCCATGGGGTGTTCAGTGAAGGTGGAGAAGGGGATGTCAGTGGACCAGGGGTTCCAGCGGTTCACGAATGAAGGCCTGGGTCGCTTATCCCACTGGACACGGATTCCGGTTCCCTCTCTCCTTCACACACACACATCTGATCATATTACTTTCCTGCTGTATAATACTACCTAAATCTCATTTTGGCTTATACAATGCCTGGCCAGAAAGAGTCGCTGTGTAATTAAGACATTATTATTTATTTAGAAAGATTTTATTTTCATCATGTTATATGTTTGGCATCAGTTCATCTCAGTGAGTAGCTTTTCATTTCTTAACCATGCATGAACTGAACCAAAAACTGGAGCACATCTTGATGGAAACAAATGTTAGGATCTTATTTCCATCAAGAGATGCATCAATGTTTGGTTCAGATCTTGTATTGTCAATGCAAGAGTGCAGCTCTCTGTACAGTTTCCTCCAGCACATCCCAAACACTTCCAGTGAATTTAAGCTCTGGAGCTGATTCATGTGTGGAAATGATTCTTTATTCTTTCACAGTTTGAGCTGGATGAATCTTCACATTGTCGTCCTGGAATATGGACATGATGTTCTTCCCACATGGTTAAGAAATGAAAAGCTACTCACTCTAAAGTTAGAAGAACTGCTGCCAAACATATAACGTGATAGAAACATAATAATCACTGCAATAATCATCCAATCACAGACTCTTAAGCAAATATTTATTTAAATACAAACAGCAAATTTTTTTGGCAGGGCATGTGTATTATGTATTAATTAATATGAATGGCAAAATGTGGAGAAACCCCTCATGTTGAGCAGCTGTAATGGGCCCAAAATGACAACGTCACATCAACCAAATTTTCTTTTGTGCTTGCGAATGAAAGTGTCTTACTTGTTGAGGGATTTTGGAGGAAACTCAAACTCGCCGACAGAGATGGTGTCCACAGCGTTCAGGGAAATTCTGATGACCTGGTGACACTGGAGGTTTATGAAGTCATATTTGCACACCAACAAAGACCTACAACACAACAGAAGCAGCTCGTTCAGGACTGCCTTCCTGCTGCTAATCATTCAAATGGCATGTTCAATTGAGTCTTTCTTTCTCACCTCTCAGTTATGAGTACCAATCTCTCTTTTTCATTGTTCCAGTGATCAATTCTGTGGTAAATATAAAGAGAACATGGATCTGGTTGATCGGATGTCTGTCAGTTTTTCATCAAAGCCCAATACAACGGTCAAGCTCACATCAGTGGATCCCGATATCCAGCGGTGGACAGTAACAAAGTGCTTTACTTCTGCTTTCACACTCCAGAGCATAATGCCATACTCTTTTCATTTCATAACATGTAGTTTCTTGTTATTTTGAACTGCAAAAATCATCACACTCAGAGCAGTGACCAATTTGTTTCAACTAACCTGTTAAATCAGTTCACAAATCGCACTGAACGATTCATTTTAGATTTACATTTCTGACGCTTTTATCCAAAGTGACTTGCATTGCATTCAAGAAACACATTGATATTCGAATCAGTTCTTGCTTTCCCTGGGAATCAAACCCGTGATCTTGGTGTTGCAAGCACCACTCTCTACTGTTTGAGACACAGGAAAGCATTTCATGATTAATTTCTGAATTGAACTGATCCAACAACTCACTGATTCAACTGATCCGGTCAGAGCGAGTCTCCAGGAAATGATTCACTGAATTCACAAGGCTAAATCAAAAGAAGCCAATAACGGGAGATGCTCAGAGCTTTGAGTGCGCAAGATACTAAAGGTGTGAAAGGTAGGTTAATTTTAGGATTTATTATTGTAAATGAAAACCATATTTGGGTCTCGACTGTCAGTTGTTTGAGAAGTAAATCTGCTGTGAGAGAGCGAGCTGTTTGACCTGCTTGAATGTGCACAATTGTGTATTACAGTCTCAATGGGTAGGACGCAGGTAAAAAAACGTAATAACAATGCAAATGCATCTTCTCCGATGCCACAGCGGTTTAAAATCATGTAAAACTAGTATGTTTGCATAGCATTCCTCTTAAAACGTTAACACATTTAGATCCGTGGGACGTTTTCATTGTAGCCTTATATTTATATTTGTCAACACATTTAAGTCAAGTCAACTTCATTTCTATGGCACCTTTTACAATAGAGATTGTTTCAAAGCAGCTTTAGAGATAACAGGAAAATAATGCAACATAGTTTGTTTTTAAGAGCAGGACAATCAATAATATTGATGAATATTACACATTTTGCTTTTCCTCCTTTCTAAATACAGTAATACCTCAGTTTACGAGATTAATTCGTTCCAAGAGCTCGTAACTCAAAATTCTCGTACACTAAAACAATTTCCCCCAAAATAATGCAATAAAAATCACTCGATTCGTTCCACACAACCATAAATGCCCATTTTAAATATTTTTTTATTTTTACCCTATTTTTACCCTACAGTTAAAATGATAACCATTAAGATCTCATATAAATACTAATCAATAATTGACAATTAAACTCTAAAAATACTTGACAATTTACTGTAATGCACTTCAGCTTTGAGTAGCGTCGCTGCTGGCGTGAAGGAGACGAGAGGAGGGTTTTACTGCTTACAGGGAGAATTTCATCCCTTCTTTCTTCCTCATCTTGAGCTCATTGTCTATATGCTGTACTGTACGTATATATTTCACTACATGAACAATAGCGATCACAGTTAATGTGAACAACACGAGGTAAAACCGCTGTAAATCACTTATAAAAGTATCACTGTGGTGAATGATGAACCAAACCGAGCGACGCTGAGAGAAAGAACGAGTGAAGGGGTGATGGGCTTTGTGATATCACCACTATTCAATTTGGAAAATCCGGCGTAGAATAGGATGTTTAGGATATTTCCAGTAAAAATGCACGTGAAGATGCTGAGCGTTAGGACTTTTCCATACAAAAATGCGTGTGGGCGAGGGAAATTTTTTCTCGCACTCCGAGACAATGCTCGTACACTGATTTGCTCATATACAAAGTCACTCGTAAACCGAGGTATTACTATACTACATTGTATATTATTATGATTATTTTCATTTGAAAGCGTGAATTTTCAGTAATAATCAGTGGTAGTCATCAATGTGTTTCTTGAAAGTCATTTTGGATAAAAGCGTCAGTAAATGCAGAAATGTAAATGTAACCCTAGGTAAAGGAATGTTTCACACAGATAATTTAATAAGTTGGTAATGAAACCCTGTTGCGGAGCAGTGCCACTTTTGCTATTGATTGATATTATACTTCAAACTGTGGATGAAAGAGCCAAACTGAACTCACTCTGCCAGCAGCCACACGCTCAGAACCTCTCCGTCTTCTGAAGGCAAGGCAACCGTGCGGATGTCATTGACTGCCTGCTCTATGGTTCCTGGCTGGGACGAGAACACAAAGATGCTTCAAACTACATCAAATTATATATTAGCATGCTTATAAGACATCAATGATCAATGTGCAGTTTAAGTCCTCATAGGCCAGTGGATCTCACCGCCAGGCCTAAGACCAGTTGCTTGTGTTTAAAGGAAGGATAAAGGATAAGGTTTTTTTTTATTTCTACCTGATAACATATTTTAGAGCTTTGCACAACTGGAAAAGTATGAGCATCCCAACTTTATTCTTTACGACTATTAGTATTAGACTATTAGTATATTATTAGTATTTACGAAGTATAAGTATCTCTCCTTTCCAGTTAGGCTTCCTCATACATTCAGCTTTACAAAACAGTGGAATCCTAATTCCTAATGAATCACAGCTCTTAAAAGAAAAGAAAAATATTTGTGTGGTGAAAAAATCATTGAAAAAAAGTCTTTCTTTTTTTGTTGTTTTGACTGATTTTAACTCTTTCCCCAACAGCGTTTGTGACATTTTCATTTTCACAGCTCCCAGAATATTTTGTTGTGAATCTGGACTCTTCCAAAAGACCCATCACAGAGGCTCCGGAGTGAAAACATGGAAAGCTCTGGAAATGTCTGTCAATGGGAGAGAGTTGATGCTTGTTTTGCAAGGCTGGGTTTTGAAACACATTTCAGAATTTGATTCGATTTCTATTATTATGAATCAGGTTATCACACATATGTTAAGTTTCATTGTGTTTTGGTTTGGTTCAATCCTGTTCTTGTTCCCTGTCATTGTAAATATGATACAGTAGACTAATATATTCATAAATGGGCATTATACTGTACAGTGGATAAAGAGCTATAACAGACAAATTAACGAGCTGCCAATTTTAACATTTTAAACCCCCTATCCTTATCCGTATCCCACCTCGGGAACAACAAGTGTTATGCAGCACAACAAAGCAACAATTAATCTGCTAACACTTTATTTTACAGTCCTGTTCCACAAAACTGTACAAACTGCATACTTATTATAGCTATTCCAACATCTGGGTAATAACTAAACCTTAATCCTTATATTTCCAGTGCTTTCTTGGCAGCTACACGTAGCTTACTGTAAAATACAGTTAAAGTACAGTTAAAGTTCCCAGCAAAATGATTTATTTTGATGAATTAATTGAATTAATTAATTGCGCTATGAATGCAATCATTTCTGCCTGAATGTTTAACTCGACAGCAGCTGATGCTTTAAAACAGATGCAGGTCCCTAAACCTGCCGAGAGCGCATCTTCCCCTGCATCCTGGACGCGTGAACTGAAGTGAACGCGCTTCCTCCATCAGCGCGACGTGACGCACATCCCTGCGGTCTCGGTTTCCACACACAACCCGTCTATTCTGCACACGAACACGCCTGACATTAACATCACTCACCCTGAACACGAAGTAGTCTTTGACTCTGGCGCGCATGGTGGGGTTGTGCACGCGGAAGGGCGTGAGCGTCTGCAGCGGGGAGCAGCAGGAGCCCGGGGCCCCGGGCCGCAGCGCCAGCCCGTCCTCGCAGTCCCCCGGATCCAGCACTGCCGCGCCCGGGCTCTCGGGCTCCACGCTGTCGTTCAGCTGCAGCATGACTCTGACGCGGAGAGCGAGCGAGCGATGAGAGGGTCGGGATGAGCAGAGTCCGCGTTGCGCCAGCGCGCAGGGGAACAACGCCCGCCCCGCTCCAACGCCCGTTAAAGGGGCCGCTCCGTTCACCAGAGAGAGAGAGAGAGAGAGATAAACATTCATCAGCTCTGTTTACAGGCCAAGAGTGTCATTATTCAGCTAAAGTCAGTTCAGTGTTCATTCAGTTCAGTTATAACTGTAAAGTTCATCAATTGTACTGTACACAGTGTGTGTGTGTGTGTGTGTAGGGTTACTGTGCTAAAAACACATCTAGAAGAATTAAAATAGTTTTCAATTAAGTGTTTTCTTTTACAAGAGACGTGTGACATTTTGCATCTTGTGTGTGTTTTGTGTAGACTTTTAAGAAATGGAGTCACAGTTTTAGAAATTGAGTTGGCAGTTTTAAAACCTGTAAATATCTACACTGCTGCTTTTGATATTATTTCAAGGTATAGTTTACATCCATACAGACTGAAGTTTTGCGTGACATTCTTTATCTTAATGCTTTTGACCGTTCCCAGAATTTTACACAAATATTTGGAAAAAATTACATTATTTTAAAAATATCAGTAGCATACAGTTTGTCATGGTAAATATTGTTATATTCACTGGGGAAACATATGTTTTAGTTATTTTAATGAATCAAAAACGTGGACTTGCCAGTTTAACACCCAGCTCACTTTCTCTGCATGAAATGAGAAGAATATAAATATTGTAACTTGAGCTGTCCATTTGTACATAGGCTAAATCAAACGTTGTACATCTTTATGTTACTGTATTATATATTGCATCATTAAATGTGTTTGTTTAATATATTTCTACTGTATAATTCCTGTGTATGTTTGCACTATTTCGTCTACACTGTAAACTCCTGTGACTAAGACAGATTCCTTGTGTGTGTGTGTGTGTGTGTGTGTGTTAACGCCTCAGCAAGTATCAAAACTGATTAAATTATTTTCTTCTGTTTACAGACATTTGAAATGGCCTCAAAAGTAATTTACAATGTACAAAACATTCAAATAACTATCTAGGCCACAATGCACTAACAATTTGTATAAAATCTTACATGTAAAACAGGAGTAAAAGTCATTTAAATATTTCTCAGTTCTGCTGTGGCTTCCGTCGGAGTGATTTAGTTGCAAATAGAGCAAACATGTCACATGTCAAACATGCCACTAAATATTTCCTGTTTGTTTGATGAAGTGTTGAATAAAATCAAGGTCTCTTGCAATCGAGTAGATCTATGGTAAAAATGCATTCTTGCTTGTATTAAAACTCACACATGGAAGAGAGTTTGAGTCTTGAATGCACAGCCCGTGTCTATTTGTTTTTCATGCTACAAGTGCTGATCCCCCGCTTGTAAACAAAATATCAATGTTCAGACATAATAAACTGATCGATAGTTCGAAAAAATAACAGGTTTTAAGGGAACAAAATATTGAAGCCATCAAAAGAGTTTGGATTTTGAGTTATAGAAAGGATTAAAAGGATTAAAGTCACTAATGAATTACAGATGCCCATGAATTGGCCAACATTTGAAATAAAAGTGCAGTGTTTTTATCAATGGCACCGAGAGGTTAGTGGTTATTCCAGCACCGATTCAGTTCATCCAACAAAACAAAACATATTTTAATAAAAATGATTTCTTTAAAAAGTGGATCCATTAATAGATTGCTTGAAGCAGCAAATCCCGCTGATCTTTAACCATTTAGAAAGGTATTCTCTTTTGATTTATGATTGCAGGGTTTATACAGAGTAAAAACGAATATAACAAACCTCACAAATGTTCAAATGTCAAGGTTTAGAGCATAACAATTTAATACAAATATATAAATGAGATTAATTTTACTGATAAGCCATGCGAGGTTCACAGTCAAAACTGTTACAGAGATTCAAACTCTATAAGACAACATCATAATATGTTATTTTTGTCAAAATGTTCTGTCGCCATTTATAATTTTATCCAATAATTAAGCACCGCTGAAGCGTTATTTCTTTTCAGTTATTTTTATTGATACGTTGGTATGTTTGTGAATGACGGTCAGCTAATCTTCGTGCTTTTGAAGAAATGTCTTCAAATTTTCGTGCTAAGCTTTTGAAGAAATGTTTTAAAATACTGTGATCATAAGATTATAAAGATATACAATTTTCTTACAAAACATTTCTCCTGACTAGAACGTGGGAAGAAATCCCTTGGCAACCGGCGAACTCGTCCGCGCGCCTCTGTTTGTGACGTCACACTCATGTAGAAGGCGGTGGAACTCCGCTCAGCTTGTGCGGGTTCAGCTGATGTCTGACCTGACCAGTGTTTCAGTACATCTGTGCTCCACAACTGCTCAAATTATGTAATATATCTGGTTTTATAGAATATCATTCAAACTGTGCTATTAAAGTCCAGCTAACTTGAGATAAAGGCTTGTGACAGAACATCAGAGAGACACCTGGAGCAATGGGCCAGTGCAAATCCCACAGCCGCATAGCAGAGCAAGATAATGAGGCATGCATATCAGCAAGGCCTGGCACAGAGAAAGCAGAAAAGAAAAAGAAAGGCAGGTTCTTTAGATGGGCTTTTCCTTGGACATCCAAGAAAACTTCCATGAAAACCCAACAGAGTCCATGCAGAAATGACAGCATGAGCCCTCACGACAACAACAACAACACTTCTTTGACTGTGACATCTGTGACTGAGGAGAACAACAGCTCAGCTTCCACATCCAACCTTGTTTCTTGGAACAATGAGGAAGAAATTATCCATTTAAGTTTAAAGGGAAACACTGGTCAGTTTACAATCACAAGCTCCAACATGACTCATGAAATGGACTGAGGATGGATTTTGGTTGTGTGTGGCCCCACAACAACATAATAAAGTGTCCAATCTAAAATAAATTTGTAACCAGCTGTTAATACTCTAATTTACTATGTACTTCTTTCTATTTTATGAACAGGGGACATCTTGCAGGACTATGAACCTGTGCAAATGCTGGGGCGAGGATCATATGGAAATGTCTTTGAAGGAATCCGTTTGTCCGATTCACGAAAGGTTGTATTTTGTACTCTTATGAAATTTAAATTCATTAAGAGTTACATCAAGAATCACGTGACCTCTGTACAGATAATTAATAAATTAATCTAATCCATTCTTACAACATAAAACCTCTGATTTCCCTTCCCTTGGAGAACAGGTGGCGCTCAAATATGTGGTGAAAACAGAATCCATGGAAAATGTCCGTATTGTAAGTAGGCTTCTCTTAATTTTCTTACTCTGAGAGTCTATGATCACATTAGCTATAAGATGTTTAAACAGACAAAAAAAAAGTTCATTGTCAATAGCACAAAACAATTCCCATTACATTTTTTGCAGATCATCAGTAAATGTGATTGCAACTTCACAAACTATTTCCAGCTGAATTTGTTTCAATTACAAGTCTTTAAACCTTCTTACCCAAATGCAGGACACAGTTCTGCATAAACCATGTCCCGTTGTATAACTATTACCTCTCCTGTAGGGTCTATTTGGCAAATCCCTTCCACAAGAAGTCGCTATGATGGTTCTTCTGAACAAAGGCCCCTGTGTTTCTCATATAATAAAGCTGCTGGACTGGTATGAGACACCAAACGATTACGTACTGGTCTTAGAGCGACCCACGCCATCTGAAGACATGCAGCGGTTCTTACTGCAGTGTGATGGCCGTGTTACAGAATCGAAGGCACGAGTTGTGATGCATCAGGTTGTCATTGCGGCGAGAACATGCTGTGAAAGGGGCGTCTTCCACAGCGACATCAAGCTGGAGAACCTGCTCATCAACCCACACACCTTGCAGGTCAAACTAATAGACTTTGGTTGTAGTAGACGCTTGAAGAAGTCTGCTTACTCGACATTCAGTGGTATTTATTATTCCACACATCCATGGTGACAAGTTACAATGAGCCTTCCAGACACTGTTTGCATCCTAGTTAATAAATAGACAAAAAGACATAGTATTGTATTGGACAAAATCTTGTTCTTTCTTCCAGGCACAAGAGTTTACGCTCCCCCAGAGAGTGTGAACCATAAAGAGTACCGTGGCAAGCCTGCAACGGCATATTCTTTAGGAGTGCTGTTGTGCAAGATGCTGTCTGGGAAGTATCCTGGGAAGCAGATCCCAGATATCTTTACCGACATCTGGTACATAGAAGAAATTTCCAAAGGTGAGACGTGTGGAATTATTATCACACTGGAATTATTATTACTGCTTGAAATAATGTGATCAGTTCTGCAAAGTATAAAACTTACAAGAATAACCAGACATCTCAATAACAATATGTTTTTTTTCCACAGAATGCAGAGATTTGATCTCTTCATGCATGCAAAAAAATCCCGCCAAGCGGATTCATTTGGAAAAGATCCTCCTCCACGACTGGTTCCAAGTGTTGACACTACCCTAAAAAAAAAAAAAAAAAAAAAAACATCATGAGAGGCAGAATGAGAAACAGAATAAATTCTCAGAGTTGGTAAAGAAAAAAATGTATGTGCCTAAAAGAAATAAAGGAAGGAAAGAAAGGAATTAATTTGTCATGAGAACAAAATATGTTCACAGCTTACACACACTTTGCAAAAGGAGAAGAAATACGTACTGTATATGTAACTATAGATTCATTTATAATGAATTGTTATTGATTCCAAGCAGCTTTTACAAGAATGAATGAAGGACTGAATAAATGAGGCATTTATATAGCGCTTTAATATATATACTACTGTACACCCAAAGTGCTTAATAATTGTGTCAGGGGTCTCTCCAGACTTTTCATACTTGTTACATGCTTTTTTTAAAAATATTTATAATTAATTTTAGCAATATGTTAAGCTCTTGGAAGGAGGCGGTGGGGACCAGAAAATGTTCAACACACTGTAATTCAAAAAGAAACAAGCAGCAAAACAAAAGTAAAGCGAATGACGGATGACTGTCACATAAATGAAAAAAATAATAAAATCCACGCCTTGTCCTCTCTTGTTTTGCGTTGTTGTCCTTTCATCCTTCCAGAGCTCCTCCGTGGGACTTAAGACCGAAGTGCCGGTCATTAGCACTCGCCTCGTTCCGTTCCCACAGCTCTCGGACTCGCCTGCTTGGCTCAAACCTGTATTGTCACAGCGGCTGCAGCACAAGGGTGTAGAGACAGATTAGGAGAGGGAAAATGAGACGAAAGGATCGAAAGGATAGACTGAGACAGAGATGAGAGAGAAAACAAAATTGGTCCACTTCCGAAAACGTGTTGACTTTGCTCAGCTCCAGAGCAGCGAGGGCTCTGTGACAGTACGTTCCTCCCTCCAGTGTTAAAGGCTCAGGGAAGAAGGAGGTGGGAACCTCCTTCTGTATGTAATTATTTATTTAATAATCATTATTGACTGGCACAGAGACTCATAGGGTAGGACTGTTGCCTCATAGCAAGATGGTCCCGGCTGAGCCAGGAGGCCTTACAGTGGGTTCCTCCTCGGGCTTCGGTTCCCCCACAATCCAAATACACACTGGATAGGTGAATTGGTGAGACAAAAATAAATAACATGTTTTATTTTAAATAAAAAGATATGCACGGATAAATCATTTGTAGTATATACTGCAATATTCCATAAAAAACAATTATTTTCAATGATTTCATGGTGTCAGTAAAAATGAAATGTTTTCTTGCTTCTCTTGCAGCTGTGATGATTGCACAAAAATCACCATAAAAAAATATGATGACATTCTTTCAGGCATTAAGGGACGCCATGTTGATGCCTGTATAATTTAAAACTGTATATTTCATCAAGTTATAAAACATTAAACCATTATTTAAATGAGAGACAAATTTATATATATATATATAAATTATATGTATATGTTTATCTTTATATATATATATATATATGAAATATAGTCATTTTCGAACAGATTCTTTTGTGAATGTCTTTTTACTGTTTTTGATTGTGAATTACACGGCAATGCATTGCTTTCACTTTTACAAAATGCAATGTTAAATCATATAGTGTTTCACTTTATATCAGGTGTACTCATTTAAAGTTCCAAGAGTGCCTCATTTAAAGTGCCTCCATATTTAATTTCCAGCGGAGGTTTGGAAAATACTTTTTGGAATATGTATCTCATGATGTGGTTTTTACAGCTAACTCCACCTTGAATGTTGAAAGTTAGGGTTTGATCATACTATATGTGGACTCACTCAACATTTAAATTTCATCATTCCACATAGGTGTTAGTATGGAAGCCCATTTCCGCCACATAAGAAAAAAAATTTGCGCATGAAAACTCGAAATTATGACTTACTTAAGTCGAAATTATGACTTACTAAGTCATAATTATGACTTACTAAGTCGAAATAATGACTTACTAAGTCGAAATAATGACTTACTAAGTCATAATTATGACTTACTAAGTCGAAATAATGACTTACTTAAGTCGAAATAATGACTTACTAAGTCATAATTATGACTTACTAAGTCGAAATAATGACTTACTATGTCGAAATTATGACTTACTAAGTCGAAATAATGACTTACTAAGTCGAAATAATGACTTACTAAGTCATAATTATGACTTACTAAGTCGAAATAATGACTTACTTAAGTCGAAATTATGACTTACTAAGTCATAATTATGACTTACTAAGTCGAAATTATGACTTACTAAGTCATAATTATGACTTACTAAGTCGAAATTATGACTTACTTAAGTCGAAATTATGACTTACTAAGTCATAATTATGACTTACTAAGTCGAAATTATGACTTACTAAGTCATAATTATGACTTACTAAGTCGAAATAATGACTTACTTAAATCGAAATTATGACTTACTAAGTCATAATTATGACTTACTAAGTCGAAATTATGACTTACTAAGTCATAATTATGACTTACTAAGTCGAAATTATGACTTACTAAGTCATAATTATGACTTACTAAGTCGAAATAATGACTTACTTAAATCGAAATTATGACTTACTAAGTCATAATTATGACTTACTAAGTCGAAATTATGACTTACTAAGTCATAATTATGACTTACTTCAGTCGAAATTATGACTTATCCCAGCATAACCAGTCTTGGCTGAGAGGTTAAGGCGATGGACTAGAGATCCATTAGTGTGTCCCCGCGCAGGTTCGAATCCAGCCGACTACGTTATGCTAAGGCCCCCTGATTTTAAGCTGGGCCCCCTCAAAAATAAATTTCTGGCTACGCCCCTGGTGAACATAAGGAATACTTTAATCTGGGTTTTACTAATAATGAAATTCTTGCATTATTAGTGGAACAATATAGCGCTGAGCAAACGCACTTTTGAAACGATTTTGATCAAGAACAAGCTTTGGCGCAGAAAGAACAAAACATACGTTGCTGCGGTGGCAGCTTTCATAGATCAACAACTTTAAACCTCTGGCCGATGTCATGGTTTATAGATGGATCCGCAAAGTTATGATACACATGCCTCCTCAGTCACAAATCAACCCCTTCACCATCTAAAAGCCGCAACAGAACTCGCACCGTTTCCTTATCAGTTACAATACCATATTTGGTGCACCCATCTATAATCATGACATTGGCCAGAGGTTTGAAGTTGTTGTTATATCTTTATGATTAGTAAAACAACGATTAAAGTATTCCTTAATGTGTTCACAGTTTATCCTGTGTCGTGTTGGATCAAATGTGCACGCAAGATAAAGTCATAATTTCGACTTAAGTAAGTCATAATTATGACTTAGTAAGTCATTATTTCGACTTAGTAAGTCATAATTTCGACTTAGTAAGTCATAATTATGACTTAGTAAGTCATAATTTCGACTTAGTAAGTCATAATTATGACTTAGTAAGTCATAATTTCGACTTAAGTAAGTCATAATTATGACTTAGTAAGTCATTATTTCGACTTAGTAAGTCATAATTTCGACTTAGTAAGTCATAATTTCGACTTAGTAAGTCATAATTTCGACTTAGTAAGTCATAATTTCGACTTAGTAAGTCATAATTATGACTTAGTAAGTCATTATTTCGACTTAGTAAGTCATAATTTCGACTTAGTAAGTCATAATTTCGACTTAGTAAGTCATAATTATGACTTAGTAAGTCATAATTTCGACTTAAGTAAGTCATAATTATGACTTAGTAAGTCATTATTTCGACTTAGTAAGTCATAATTTCGACTTAGTAAGTCATAATTATGACTTAGTAAGTCATTATTTCGACTTAAGTAAGTCATAATTTCGACTTAGTAAGTCATTATTTCGACTTAAGTAAGTCATAATTTCGAGTTTTCATGCACAATTTTTTTTTCTTATGTGGCGGAAATGGGCTTCCATATGTTAGAGAACTGTCCTTGCTGTCTTCGTGTTGTTTACTTCCTGATTCCCCATGTGCTCCTCCGTCCTCCGACTCGTCATCATCACCCTGTATTTTCCCTCAGTCTCCCTTCATAAGATGTCCAGGTGTCTTCATCTATATTAAAAGACCTGTTTATTCCTTTCATCTTCGTGCCTTCATCCACACTTTTTATGACAATAGAATGTCAGATCTGATTTGCAGCTCAAGACTATTTATCTTTTATGTCCGGTGCTTTATATCTCCATTGGTGCTGTCACACTACAATACAGACAAGGCAGGTAGAAATATGCGAGGGAGCGTTCCTGTGTCTCAAACAGTAGAGTGTGACGCCTGCAACATCAAGGTCATGGGTTTGATTCCCAGGGAAAGAAAAAAGCAATTAGAATGTCAATGTGTTTCTTAAATGCAATTTAAGTCGCTTTGGATAAAAGCGTCTGCCAAATGCATGAATGTAAATGTTATGGGTGACTACTCAGATACGGAAGTGTTACAAACTGACAACATGTTAGAAAAAATATTACACACTTTAATACGTTTACTTGATTACATCAGTATAATTGCTCAGCTGTCAAGTCTTCGTCGTCAGTTAGAAACCTGGGTGTGCTCTTTGATGTCAATTTTTCATTTGAAAGCCATGTTTCTAGCATCTGTAAAACTGCATTCTTCCATCTTAAAAATATATCTAAATTGCGACATATGCTATCTAAGACAAATGCAGAAAAGTTAGTTCATGCGTTCATGAGTTCAAGGCTAGATTATTGTAATGCTTTACTAGGTGGTTGCCCTTCACGCTTAATAAACAAATTCCAGCTGGTCCAAAATGCAGCAGCTCGAGTTCTTACTAGAACCAGGAAGTATGAGCATATTAGCCCAGTTCTGTCAAACCTGCACTGGCTTCCTATTAAACACAGAATACATTTTAAAATCCTGCTAATGACTTACAAAGCATTAAATGGTTTAGCTCCACAGTACTTGAGCGATCTCTTAACACATTATAGTCCTTCACGTCTATTGCGATCCCAAAATACTGACCAGCTTATGATAACTAGAATATCAAAGTCAACTGCTGGCGGTCGATCCTTTTCCTATTTAGCTCCTAAACTCTGGAACAGTCTTCCAAGCACTTTTTGGGAAGCAGAGACACAGTTTAAATCTAAAATCACATCTCTTCAAGATAACACATTATACACTCTCCTGCACTCCAATCTAAGCAGCAGAGTATTAACATTCAGCCATGGGCTCTAGTTTTTTTCTCCTTAATTTGAACAAAGTAATGTAGTCAAGAACAACAGAACAAGCATTATTGAACACATTATTCAATTCTTCTGGACCCATTAAAGTAGATGTGATATTGTCAATTAATGAATGAGTATAAAATGCAGATAAGAAATCACTCGCTGTATTAGACGTAATCTCACGAGAATAGTAAGCATCCGTTTTTTCCCTCGAGGGACCACAGTGAAGGGTGATACACTGAAAAAACCCACTGTTAAAATGTTTCTACCATAAATGTTTAAAAGTTATCAACTTTGTTGTTAATGTCAATTAAACTTGACACTTGTCCCTGTGTTGTTATGAATTGTGTTTGAATGGTCTGCCTTGGATTACCTTGTACGACTCTTCACTGCCTGCCATGATCCTCTGCCTGTCATGACCACGTTTACTGCTCTGCCTCTGATACTGTTGCTTCGACAACACTGATGTAACAAATATTGTTCACTTAGTAATATAACAAGGATTAAGTAAATGTTCCCGGAGCGTTTCCATAATAAAAAGGAAGTTGACACAAAATGCTAAGTTGCATCAGCTTTAATGAAGTAAATTGAAGACCCGTAAAAAAATAGTAAATGCCATTAGTTTGAAGTCTGAATCAGTATAAACAGTTTATTGCATCATGATCATATCACTTTTTGATGAATGTGTTGAACTCCACCTAATATACACAAGATAATCATTCTAGTCTCAAACATAAATATACAAAGTTTATTTCAATTGCATTGTTCTAGTATTTTCAATAGAGAATCTCTCGACTTTTTCACTTCAGAGAAACAAAGCAGCACAAATACAATGACATTTTTCATGCTTGCAGTTTCAGCCCTGACAGAAGATGCATGATCGGAGCACACAAACCTGTCACGAAAGTGTGATACATTTGCTATTGTCTGCCAAATCAAGATGCGGCTTATTGTCTAGTTTCGTTGTGCAATTAAAGATCATGGTTTATGTTCTCATAGCCATTATTAGCAGAAAGATGTGAATTCAAACATCACCAAGAGCATCATTGTGTCTCCAGAGACTGTCTAAAAAGTGACTTAAGTCAGAGAAATTCCACATTTATTTTCTTAACATTATGGGACATTAATTAACAGGCTTGAGTCATGTTGATTGCACACAACAATCAGAACACAGAGAAAAACTAATATCATCCTCAAGTAATTTAAACACACAATTGGGACTTTGCATAAAACATTTGCGAATAAAAAACTTTTCCAAACCTGTCTGTTCAAGAGAACAAAATTGTCACTTCCTAAGAATTAGCGTGAAGTATCTTTAATAAAAAGTTGCTGCAATAGAGGAATATCATATATTTTTTCTTTTCCCTGCATCATAAATCACTTGCATCCCAGAAACTCAACCGCTGTCATGTTATCTGCTGGTGTTTGGGAGCGCGATCACGTGAGACACTTCTGGGAGAAAACTCAACTAAATCATTTCGATGACAGATTTTGTCTCAGGCATTTCAGGATCAAACAAATGATCACAGCGATGTGATTGGCTACCTGAACTAACCAGCGGACCAATCACATTTGAGCAAAGGCAAAGCTTTTTGTTGTTGGAGTTGTTTGTCAGTTATTTGTGAGTTAATCAGTAAATGTGTTTCTATTGTAGTTTATCTGTCTTGATGGATAGAAAATGCATCTGTTTCAATTGACCGCGTACGTTTTTAATGCAACCTTTTCTTAGTATTTCCATCGAGAAGTTTTTTATGCAATATCCCAAAATGTGCATAAAAATAGTTGAACGGAAACAGAGCTACTGGTCAAAGATGTGCTTTTTTTCCTTGCATATACTTTGTGAATATTAAAAATACAGTAAAGAAAAGACACTTGTGTGAAAAAACAAGCAATATTCCTTCTTCCCAGCTCAATATTTTTACTATGATCAGGTGACAGATTAATTTACCATATTTCAAATGCTATAGATCTTCTTGTAAATTATTCATTTAGTAAACTTAAATATCGCTCCTTCACAATCAACTGCAAGTTCAAATTCATTTTTAAAGGGATAGTTCACCCAGAAATTAAAACAGACACACGATAATCACAAAAAAGAAGATATTTAGAGGTAATATGGGTGACCAAAGAGTGTTAAAAAAAACAACATACTATAGAAGTCAATGGGGCTCATCAACTGTTTGGTTACGTTAAAATATCTTCTTTTGTGTCCAGCAGAAGAAAGAAACTCCCACAGGCTTGGAACAATATAAGGGCGAGTAAGTCATGACAAAATGCTCATATTTGGGTCTGTCAAAAATCCAACCAACACCCAAAGAACAGAACGCAGTACCGCCCTACATCTCTTTATTTTCTGATAACCCGTTTCACAGGGACGATTCACAACAGGCATTAACGCAAATAACAGATGCACGGATATGTTCACATTTGAGCTGAATTCACATAAAATCAATGGTGATTTGAACATGTTTGGGAGTTTGATTTTGTTTTCCATGATTTTTTATTATTATTGCGCTTGTTTAGAAGAAAGAATGAATACAGGGCTTGTTTGGCTCCTTCATAATTTCTGATATTTTATCATTTTGACTTCCTACCTGTAAATAGTCTTCACATTTTTACCATAACCAATTACATAATCCAACAAAAATCAGCTAGTGTTCATTATCAGACTCACACAGTAAAACGTTAAAAACACGTCTCGTATGCATTGCTACTTCCTGAGAGGACATCCATTTAATGTTTCTGCACACTGGATTAGGCTTCAGATAGTAACATCATCCTGTTGAAATAACAAATAAAGCGTAAATAAGCATGTTGATGGTGGAAAATACATTTTATGATTTCTTTGAGCAAAATTTGTGAATTTTTAAACACGATTTGTGCATTTCACGACAAACTGTACCAAAGGATCGACCAGGAAAGTTTTAGTTTAAGTCTAAGTGCATCTAATATGGCATTGCATTTAACACTCATATTTTACACCTGTTGAATTTACTCTATTGAATGGATCTTTTCCTCATTGACCTCCTGATGAACTCTATGCAGCTGATTATAAAAATCTGACAAATGAAAAGAAGGAAGACATTAGAATGTGGTTTACTCTGTGAAAAATGATTTGAATCATCTGAATTGACTTTATAAACACAAAGCAAGTCATTTTGTTTTCCCCCATATATAGTCGGGAACAAACACACACTGCGTCTTCAGTGTGTCACACATACTAGGTGAAGGCGACTCGGATGAGGCACTCATTTCACATTAGTGATGAGTTTTCAATTAAATGTGAATGAATGTCACAATGAAAGAGGGTTTTCTAACTCTTGACTTCATTTAATCAAAACACAACAGAATTAAAAAAACACTGCAAAAGAAAAAAAACCTTTGAGTCTCACACGACAAACAAAACAGAACCTTAACAATAACAATAAGATTTGCATCTGTGAGCTGGTGTAACTTAGGTATTCATAACGGTGTATGATATGCATTATTATCAGACCACGTGAAACTATTTGACTAATTGAACATTTACAAGATGTTTAATAAGCAAGTGGCACTCCTCCAATTCAGGTTCATACATCACAAATCAATTAAGCCTACTTTTGTAATCCCCATTACTGTAAATTGATTATTTTTAGATTTTCCAAAAACAAAAAAAATAAACCAACCAAGACTTAATAAAACACTAAATTCTCCACATGAAAAAGAAAGGTGTGTATCAGTTACTGAGTTCAAAGGATGTTATCTGAAGGTATTCGCTTCTGTTGAAGATGTAATTATGTTTAATAGCTGAATTTGTGGTGAAAGACCACATTACCCATGATGCTGTGCAGGTAATTTCCTCCCATGAAGACATGTACAGCCATGCTCAATCCTACAGACCCTCGGTAAAAACACGAGCAAAAACGCTCTGAAAATAAATCTGCATTATTTATCCATCTGATCTCTCATTCAAAATGTAAAAAAAGTCTAACTTTTAATTAAATGTTAAAAAGTGAAAGTGGAGGGTTGGGGTTTTAGGGTTTTTGTTATGAAACAAAACTCTCAAATTTACAAATGGCCACAATTATTGGTAACAAGAAATCCATGAGTGAAATCTCCCCCATATATTCCCATTCATTTTGACATTTTTTGGCACACCAGTGTGACGGGGAACCTGAAAGTGTCCAACCGTGACTTCCTGTTTCAAAGGAATATAAATACGAGGAAACACAAAGGCCGAATTCCCTTCATCATCATCAAAATGAGTGAAAGCACAGAATATAGTTCTGATTTAAAAGATTGAGTTTCACAAAGAGGAAAGCAGCTGAAAGAAAATGGCTGAAGTGTGTGTGTATATATATATATAAATATATATATATATATATATATATATTACACACATACATACACACACACACTTTAGGCATTTTCTTTCAGCTGCTTTCCACTTTATATACTTGTGTAAATAAAACAGGAAAGAAACTGCTTTTACTTCAAACGGGACTAGGTTTTATGGTCAGTTGAAACTAAAACTTTTGCTTTTTAGCAGCAAACACTCGATAACAGGGATAGAAAAAGTATCCAATGTGTTCAATGAAAAACGGCTGGATCTTTAATGTTGAGGGCCTGTTTTTCTGCCGGAGCGGCTGCACTTCTTGATCAGATTCACGGCATCATGGATCAAATACCAGCGGATGAAATCAATCTAAACCTGATTTCATCTGCTAGAAATCTTACAACGGGCTGAGGATAACATCAGGACAACGATCAGAAGATGAAGCTTCTGCCACGACCATCCCATCATTCCCTGACCTGAACCCTGCAGAAAACATGGATCTGGGAATTCTGTATGGGATGGATGAACGGTCGCTGATCTCAAACTCATCAGGCAAAACGGAGCTAAAAGCATAAGACTAAAGAATAAAACTGCCAGTAATTGTGGCCAACGTGTAACAGAGAAAAATGTTTTATAATGACATGAAAATTATTTTTCATAATGAAATCTACCCCCCACCCCCACATTTTAAATTCATATTCTCCAATGAAAGGCTAGATTTTTGTACATTTAAGATAAAAGATCAATGGTGCAGATTCATTTTTACATTGTTTGTGTGTGTATGTGTATATATATATATATTTTATATATAATTACACACACAAACAATGTAAAAATGAATGCGCAAACACACACACACACATATGTTGTTTCTATGAATATAATTTATTATTAACATTACATGAATCGTTCATATTTGTCCATGGTTTTAAATTGGATGTAATGTCTTGGTTCATAGGTTTTGTTTTTTGTTTGCATGGGAAAAATTTATGAAAAAATGTCTTCCAACACCACTGAAAAAAAGGGTGGGCACTAATGTACTTTATATAAGGCTTCATTTTTACACAAATTTATTTTCTTTTATACTGTTCTTTGGGTTGAAATTGGCTGGACTTGTTCTTGATGGGTTTTTGATACTTAGCCAACTTTACGTTGGCGGTTTATATTAACAGCTATGAAATATTCCACCAAAATGGTCATTGGTATTGACTTTATTTCCAGTATGGTGGATGGAAGTGATAAATGAAAAAAGTTGATGCATTTGGTTAAGTTTTCTAATGTAGCAACACCTTCACTTTTCCAAACCAACAACTAGATATTCAAAGTTCAGAACGCACTTTCATTTGGATGAAAGATAAATAAAAAACCCAGATGTTGAAAAGAAAGCAGATTTAAAGAACACAAAACCCCTTAGGAAGAAGAAAGACTTGAAGGCACCAGTGAAAGGTTTACACACAAATTTAAGATTAAATAAAACCAAAAACCTCACCTGCTATCCAATCAGAAAACACATTTTTTTTTCTTTTTTGATCTGCAAAACTACATATAAAAGATGGGAAAGTCTGCAGAAAATCATGAGTTAAATTACATTCAAAAATTGTTCTTCTGCAAAAGCGGAATAGCATTCATAAAAAATAAATATTTCGATTTTTTTTGTCTGACACAAATCAGTTCCAGCGTCAGATTGAATGAAGAAAAGAAACAAAGCTCACCAAACAGTGTCTTTAGAGCACTGGTGCTTTCAGTTCATCCAGCGGTTCAGAGAGAGAGAGAGAGAGAGAGAGAGAGAGAGAGAGAGAGAGAGAGCGCACACCCACACTGAAGACTGCAGACAACTATTTCCAGCACACCCGACCCTCCAATTACAGCAGATTGAAAGTTTGATGGGTAACCCACCCAATTACTGTCACTTAGATTCCCGAAGTAAAACTATCCCGCAAGGCAGAATTTGAGAGTTGCACGAAATGAGAGCAGGAGGAAAAAGGGAGAGGAGATGCACATATACCAGTTCCCACCATCTTCATATCATCGTCTATACCTTACTCCTGAAGAGAGGCTTGGCTCCCGGCCCACAGTACTCGTTGTAGATGAGTTTGAAGAGGAAGAGGTGGAAAAGCGTGATGAGGGACGCCACACTGAACCAGAAGAGGAAGGGCAGGCCCGGGTACTGTTTGGCCATGTGGTCCTCGTGAGCCAGGATGGCCTTGACGTGCACCGTGTGTCTCAGGTCTTGCAGGTGAGTGAGATCGGTGGAGATGTAGAGCAGAGGCGTGATGGGCTGGGTGACCATCACAGGAAACGTGTGACCTTGCAGCTCTGAGGTCAGCTCCACAGGCTCGTTCATGCAGCCGGCCTCGCAGGCGTACAGCTTCACGGGCTTCTCCTGAGGCTTGACGGACACGTGCAGGAAGGGTTTGCCTTCGGCGTCCTGCAGCACGGCCAGGTTTATGAGGTCTTTATTGTAATGGATGCCCCTCAAAGAGTAGCTGTTGTGAAGAACATCTGGGTCTGCCTGGAACTGAAGGTGGTTTTCGGTGAACTGCAGACCTCCGAAGCTGAGGACCATGCCTTGCATCATGCCGTGAGTGCCTGCTGCCACAAGCACCTTGCATCCTCGTTTCTGGAACGTCAGGTTCCAGAGATTGACAAGCTGCAGGATCTGAGCGACGTTGGTGAGACGCTCTGGCCACAGGTTCTCCGCATGCATGGTGGCGTGGCCGCTGAAGCAGTGGTCGGCGTAGTTCAGACTGGACTCCAGTCGTTCGTGTTCTTCTGCTGTGAGACTCGGATCGAGTAGAGGCGCGGTGGAGGTGGACAGGATGTAGTACAGCGTGTTGTTGACTGTACGACTGGATGGAGTATGAGCGTCTGTGATCTTTCTGATCTCCACACCTGTAAAGCAGCAAAACACCATGAACCATTTCCTTTTAGCTTTTTACAGTAATGGCTCATATAATACATGTTATTTTACTTTCCCAAAGGTCCACCAATTTCTTTTCAATGCATTTTTAGGAATGCACTGATATGAAAAGTGTGTCCGATATTGATATCTCTTTATATTTGAAGGCTGATATATTAACCAATAAATCGAGATTAAAACTGATATTCTTTAAGAGCCTCACCATTGAAAGCCAAACACGTCAACATAAATCACACGTATACAGGAGTCTAGTGTGAACCAGTGGAGGTTTCCTTATCTTTTCAAATTAATTTCTCATATGCACAACTTTCTTTACTATAAAACAAATGGTTACACTTAACAATAAGGTTTCATTTAGTTATAAAAGTGTCTTCTAAGTGAATAAATAATTGACAATGAAAATCATCCACATTCATGGAAAACTCTCACCAGTCGTGTCAATTTCCACCACTGAATAACGCATTTCTAGAGACAGAAATAGATGCTGCTGGAAAGGTCAGGCATGCGAGCGGCCCAAAACATGAGATTTCTTCACTTTAATCTTCACGCTAATGAAGAAGCGTCATGTTTAACACGGCTTTCTGTGTCAGGCGACTGGTTTCCTCAGCACAAAACCTTCCTTTCACGGTTATATTCTCTTCTGCAAGTGTTATAAATGCGAGTATTTCCATTCAGCATGAAGGCTCGTTCTGGCGGTGTGTTAATCTTCAGACGGATCGAGCTCGCGTGCGCATGCACATCACAGACGGACACATTCATATTCAGGCTTCACTTTACTGAAATATCGGCTGTTGGCCGTTACACTAATGTAGTTTATGAGTGTAGTAACTGTAAAGGGATAACAGTATGTGATTGAATAGAATTATAAGAGGTTTCTTCCATTTAAAAGATAAAGAAATGACCGTAAGAGTGAATGTGTGTTCCTGCAGAACATCCCTCTCCCTCTAACAGCGAGTTTGAGCTTTTCTTTATCATTTGCTTCAGTTTTAATGTCCTTCTGGTTATAGCACAGATATTTTCACAGGATTGAGCTGGCATGTTTGAAGGACAGAATGTGGAAATTGTGCTGTTTTACAGCACTGCTCCCGAAACGGATTAAACTTAAGTTGTAAAGATAAACATATGAAAAATAAGTCTGCTTTGTGATTAACAAACGGTTATTAGTGGAACAGCGATTTCTTGCTAAATTCTCACCCATTTAAGCTCTAGACGTGTAAGTGACATCAAATCTCTTTTTGATTAAAGTCTGACAGAATTCTTGCCAATAAAAAAAAAAGAAGAAAACTTTGAAAACGAAGATGACGGTAATAATACAAAGCATTCTTTGTAAACTACAGCTCTGTGTGGGACACTTCTCTCATTTGTACCATTAGCTATGAATGTGTGTATATAGCCATGTACAAAACATAAATGTGTGTTACTTTAACAAGAGTGTGTTGAGTCTAAACCGCAGCATTTCCTGTCAACGGCTAATCTATAACAAGGTCAGTGTTAGTCTCACTCAACGCCTGGATTTGGCTAATGATTGTTCCCAGTTTCCTAAATGAACTTGAGTTTCAATGCTTTGCTTATTTAGAAGTTAAAAGTAAAATGTTACGTTTGTTTTCACAGGATATCAAGTCCTTAGATCAAGTGATGTTCGATTTGTGAAGATATGACCTCTTTATAATTGATTGACTCAGAACTGTAATTTGGAGTAAACCTGACATGTATAAACCGATATTATTGATGTGCTCGTCAACTTGCCGGATATGAAGAGATCCACCCAAGCTTGCTGGTGCTCCTGCATCAACTCTTCCACATTAGCGCGCAGGACGTCCCCCATCTCTCTTCTGACGCCATCTTTGAGCTTGCTGAGGGTCTTGTCCAGTTTCCCACCCTCGGTGGGCTCTGACGTGTGAATCACACTCACCAGGTTTTCCGAGAACTCAGATTTGGGAGGAACCTGGATCTTGGTGCTCAGTCTCTTTGTGGCCACCACCACTAACACAGTGTCCTTCTTCTCCGTGAGCACCCGACCGGACGACAGGACGAACTCTTTGTCTTCCACCTTCTCCACGGCGCTCCTAAACGAAGCCGACTCCATGGCCACGTCAACCGAAAGCACATGCTCTGTAGGGTTTGCTATGTGAATCCTCTGAAGATAAACATTGGGTCGGCTGCGATGTGCAACAAATTCCTCACGGATGACGACACAGTCGTGAGAGTTAGCTGTCAGGAAGCAGCGGGAGGAGAGCACAGAGCCTTTTCGGTACCACAGCATCATTCCCCGAGCTTCAGAGCGCGCCCCTGGCACCTGAAACCGCACTATCGGGCTGTAGTCCGTCTGGTGAACCGGTGCGGAGCCAGGCTGTGAAGATGAAGCCACCCAGAGTTTATTAGAGTCCACGTCCATTAGAAAATGTCCGTTACCGACCACAAACGGAAGTGTTTCTTTGGTTTTTGGGGTGAGAACCACTCCCTCGCCTCTGTCAACCAGTCCAACCCACCTGTGAAGATCCGTCTGCAAACACACCCCCGCAGCTCCCTCAGACTCCCGAGACAGGCTGAGAAACTTCCGGAGCCCATCCGAACTCAAGTACCAGTAGAAAATGAGGAAGAGCAGAAATCCAGCCAAAACACGGCGGGCCCAGCTGCTCGAAAACAGACCAGGAAGCCCCTTTAACCTCTGCTGGAGCCACATGATCCGTCTTTTGCTCCAAATGCTCTTTGACGGTTTAAACATAAACTGCTGTTGTTGCCTTCAGCTGAGGGTGATCACTATTTAGGGCATCAGTGACTTCTGGAGGGCACCAGTTGAGGGTGATCACTATATAGGGCACCAGTGACTTCTATAGAGTGCCAATTGAAGGTGATCACTATATAGGGCACCAGTGACTTCTATAGAGTGCCAGTTGAAGGTGATCACTATATAGGGCACCAGTGACTTCTATAGAGTGCCAGTTGAGGGTGATCACTATATAGGGCACCAGTGACTTCTATAGAGTGCCAGTTGAGGGTGATCACTATATAGGGCACCAGTGACTTCTATAGAGTGCCAGTTGAGGGTGATCACTATATAGGGCACCAGTGACTTCTATAGAGTGCCAGTTGAGGGTGATCACTATATAGGGCACCAGTGACTTCTATAGAGTGCCAGTTGAGGGTGATCACTATATAGGGCACCAGTGACTTCTATAGAGTGCCAGTGAGGGTGATCACTATATAGGGCACCAGTGACTTCTGTAGAGTGCCAGTTGAGGGTGATCACTATATAGGGCACCAGTGACTTCTGTAGAGTGCCAGTTGAGGGTGATCACTATATAGGGCACCAGTGACTTCTATAGAGTGCCAGTTGAGGGTGATCACTATATAGGGCACCAGTGACTTCTATAGAGTGCCAGTGAGGGTGATCACTATATAGGGCACCAGTGACTTCTGTAGAGTGCCAGTTGAGGGTGATCACTATATAGGGCACCAGTGACTTCTGTAGAGTGCCAGTTGAGGGTGATCACTATATAGGGCACCAGTGACTTCTATAGAGTGCCAGTTGAGGGTTATCACTATATAGGGCACCAGTGACTTCTGTAGAGTGCCAGTGACTTGTTGCCTTCAGTTGAGGGTGATCACTATTTAGGGCACTTCCTGACAGCAGTAAAAGCTGGGAGCGGCACGCATGGTAGTTATCAAGCTGAACCTGAAGAGCAAGACAAAGTGGGGGGGATTATTTGTAATTTCTATGGCTACAGAGTGCTGGAAAACTCTTACTCATTCAAAGCACTTGCTCTTGAGCTTATTTCCCGTTCAAATAAATGCACAAATATCTCCAGACACGAGTTAAACGAAGCTCTTATACCTGCGGTAAGTTTGCGCAGATCCCAGTCGCTGCTCACGCGTCTGCTCGAGTCCTGCTCGCGGTGCTCTGCTCGCTGGATTGTGTTGTGGAGTGAGCATGTCATCTCTCAGCTGACATCTCTGTTTGAGGAAGGAAGAAAAACAGACTGCCGTAAAAACACCGGAAGTGTCGTAGTTTAAGCTGGGGTGGCGCTGTTCTGCGATCAGTTGTTAACAGCCTGAACCGCGTCACTGCAACGTCACAGTGACGTGGCGGAAACTGATCCTGGACCAGTTTATCCTAATGGAAACTTCTGAAAGGATTTACGGCACTAGTGATGACGGCTGCCTTTCCTGTGTTTTGAGTTAACCTTGTCATACTTTGTTTTAAAATATTACATTTTGCAATATAAAGAAATAAATACACTAACTCATGTCTCAGTCAACTCAATAGAAAAAAAGTGTCCCAGTCCACCTGAATTCACCACTACTTCTGCAACTTTTTTATAAAATATACTGTATATGCAATGCAATAAATTCAATAATCAATTAATATATTCAAATAATATTTGCATTTGCATTTGAGTGTCAATTTAATATCTAGATTTTATTATAGAATTAAGAGTATATAATGAAGGGGAATTATGTCAAGGCAGGGCGATTTGAATTGTTGTAAATGTAGGCCTATCCAATCTATTAAAATATGTGTTGGATGTTGGACTTTTCATCAATTCCTTAAGTCCGCGTGTTCTTTTAATGAGGAGAGCAGAGACGGCTTTTCGTTTAGCTATTTAATCATCAATTAAATCATATGAATAAAGTATACAGAGCTCTGGGTCACAGCTTTCCCTGATTACACAAAACTATGCGAGTCTCATCTCCAGGTACTCTGCGACAACCTCGCCTTTCCCTGACCCATATATTTATACATTTTAAACACAAGTGGGTTGTCCTTTCTTGAAAGATGGCCGCTGATAGGTGTTGCTCCAATTGAAATCTTCACCCATCCCGGTTCCTGTTTTGTTCCTGACCTGCGCACATAGATTAACATACAGCAAGGCACCCTAAGGCACTCAACACACACAAACCAGATATACCCATATATGGTATGTTAAATGCACACATACATTGTTTGTGGTTGACTCCCTTGTCTCAATCTATTCAATCACCAAGACCCCCACACATTCCACCTAACACATGCAGTTTGAGTTCATCCTAAAGCTATTCATTCATTCATGCATCATTTAACCCTTAAATTCCTTAGTCATAAAAGCAACCAGTAATTTCATGCTTATCAGTCATTTATGCTTAGCTAGATATGCATACATTTATTCCTTCATGGCCAAAACAATGGTTTCATATTTTTGCTGTTTCATGAATTGTACTTTATTTTTTGCTGATAAGCATATAACTGTTTAACCACTGTGACAACTTAACTCACCCGCAGCCACTGATGTCAACTTCCTGAACAAACTAAATGACTTTTATGCTCACTTTGAAAGAGACAACAGAGAAACTGCCACCAAGCTCAAACCCTCAGTTGAGCACCCTCCAATCACACTCTCATCCACTGATGTCTGCAAGGCACTGACCCGGATCAGAACACACAAGGCTGCTGGACCAGACAACATCCCTGGACGTGTCCTCAGGGCATGTGCGGAGCAGCTCGCTGGGGTTTTTACAGACATTTCCAACCTGTCTCTACCAACACGCTTCAAATGCACGGTGTGCACCAGTGCCAAAACACTCTAGTCCGAGGTGCCCTAACGACTACCGCCCTTTAGCACTCACTCCTATCATCATGAAGTGATGACAATGACAATAAGAGCTCTTATGCACGGATGCTCTTTGTTGACTTCAGCTCAGCATTCAACACTATCATCCCGACCAAGTTAATAGCCAAACTTGAAGGCAACTGGATTCTGGACTTCCTGACCAACAGACCCCAGAATGTCCGATCTGGATCCACCTGCTTCACATCCATCACACTTAACACTGGTGTACCACAGGGCTGTGTGCTAAGCCCGTTTCTCTACTCTCTCTTCACCTCCGACTGCAAGCCTGTTTTTGGATAACATCGTCAAGTTTGCAGACGACACTACGGTGATTGGCCTCATCAGCAACAACGATGAGACTGCCTACAGGGAAGAGATCCAGCACCTGTCCACATGGTGCAACGAAAATAACCTGCTCCTCAACACCACCAAAACGAAGTAGCTCATCGTGGACTTCAGGAAAGAGTCAAGAGGCACACACGACACCATCCACATCAATGGAATGGCCGTTAAGCGTGTCTCCAGCTTCAAGTTCCTGGGGATCCACATCTCGGCTGACATGACCTGGACAACCAACACCTCCAGCCTGGTCAAGAAGGCTCACCAGCGCCTCTTCTTCCTGAGGACACTGAGGAAGAATCAGCTCTCCTCGGCTATCCTGGTGAACTTCTACCGCTGCGCAATAGAAAGCATCCTGACGAACTGTGTCACAGTGTGGTATGGGTGCTGTTCTGTCGCGGAGCGCAAGGCACTGCAGCGGGTGGTGAAAACTGCCCAACGCATCACAAGGACTCCACTTCCTGCCATCGAGCACCTCCAGAGGAAACGCTGTCTGCGTCGAGCTCGCAGCATCCTTAAGGACTCCTCTCACCCAGCCACAGACTGTTCTCCCTCCTTCCCTCCGGCAGGCGTTTCAGGTGCCTCCGGACCAGAACCAGCAGACTAAAGAACAGTTTCTTCCCCAGAGCTGTCTCTTTACTGAACTCTAACCCTTGCTGACCCCACTCCCCTCATAGACTCCTCTCTCACCCCCATATCTGCCTCACTTTGTTATTTGCACCATTTGAATGCCAATTTGCACTGCCGACTGTTCATTACAGTAACAACTGTTTACATATGCACTTTGCACTACTGTAAATTAGCTGGAACATGCACTGCCACTCTGCCCACTGTTTATTTACAGCACCAACTGATTACATATACATTTTTTTCACCACTCTTTTAACTGTAATAGGCAATCACTCTCCACTGCACTTTTACACTTTTTCGGATAGCTTCTGTCCATAGTCATTACACTGCCTTAAATCTACTGCTATACTGCTTACCTTAGCCTAACATACAATTGCATGCAAATACATCTATCTGTAAAATTATGTTTATAGTAATAGACATCTGCATATAATATTCACTTATGCAACTAGTGTATATATCCTGCACTTGCTGCTATTGCACTTCTGGTTAGACCTAAACTGCATTTCGTTGATTGTGTCTGTACTTGTGTAATTACAATAAAGTTGAATCTAATCTAATCTAATACAGGATGACAACATGCTCAATGAACTATATAAACAGACAGACAGACAGACAGACAGATAAATAGATAGATAGATAGATAGATAGATAGATAGATAGATAGATAGATAGATAGATAGATATGTGCAGCTGTCTCTGCTCATGTGGTCAGGGATTGTGAGGGCGGGGAAAGGCAGGAGTGGGCAGGCTGTGTTTCTACAGGAATATAACTGACTTTCTCTCGAGGAAAGGCCTGATTTCATCAGTCGCTGTTTCTGGAGAGTTCGGGAGAGCAACGGATCCGAACATGAGAGAAGTTCTGCTCGCTCTGCTGGGCTTGTTTGCGACCTTTTCTCCGCTCCCCTGCAGTCAGCCGGGCTCGATCCCCGAGGGTAAGGCTAGGATTTACACAAACCACAGCGCTTATTTAACTCTTTCTCCACGCAACTCACTATCTTCTGTTCGACGCGGTTCACTGTAAGGGGTCGTTGCGAACCTCGCTAGGTAAAGTTATGTCATCCGCTTACGTGGATCAGTTTCTGCTGATACACTACACTGAAACACGAGCGACAGAAGAAACATTTGTTACATTGTAGCTGCGCGCAATTTTCCCGTTACCGGATTTATGGTGAAGGTAAACAGGAAAATAACACTTGTTTTGCGGTGCAAAACAGCACAAATCACACAGCTGATGGAAAGGTAGTTAGTTTTTCCTGATATTCCAGCGGTTCCTCGGGAGATGTGGGATGCCCATTGGGATGAGCTCTTCCAGCACGTAGGCAGAGGAGCTCTGGAGTTCGATTTGTGTTTTTTCTCTCAGCAGATCTTCTTGTTCTGACTGTGGCCACGCAGGAGACGGATGGATTCACACGGTTTCTGAGATCCGCAAAACACTTCAACTACACCATCAAGGTGCGACTCATTTTCCCTCTGGAAGAGGAAAAATACTGGAATGTTCAGTTAAACATTTAGCATGTTAATAAAGAGGAAAGTGGAAGGTTTCTGTTCAAGCAAAGTGTCTGCTGAACTTTGAGTAGAGTGAATCCAGGCTATAATCCAAGACAGTCTGTTCATAAATTGCATTATACCATTATTTTCATGACAATTGATCACATTTTCTTTCAAATGGGTAATTATCGTAATTAATTCAATTATATACATATATTACAATTATAGATTATAATTACTTAAGTTTAGCTTTAGTTTTCTTAATTAAACAATGTAATTTCATATGATTTCAGGGTGAAATATGACCCTGACATTTTTCTCAGATAGACCCTGTATGACAGTTTAAAGTGTATAGTCTGTGGAAACTTGTTCCTGCCACTGAATAAAAAAGTAAAGAGGTAATTCTGACTTTTTTTCCTCAGAATTGCAAGATATAAACTTGCAGTTGCAAGTTAAAGTTAAGTTGAATTGCGTGATCCAGATGTGTTTGCAATATAAGAAATAACACAAAAATTGTGAGATTTCATTATTGACTTATTGCTCAGAATTGTGAAATTGACATGTGAAAGAGAAAGTATATTAACTGATATATATATATATATAGTATACTAACCTACTCTGAATTTAACCCATCCGTGTTAGTGCACACACACAGTAGGAGTTGTGAGGAGTGAACACACACTTTTGGGGGTTTGGTGTCTTCTTTAGCATCTCAGTCATTTCCTGTTGTTAATGAGAATTAAACCTGCAACCTTCAGGCTACCCGTCTAACTCTTTAAACATTAAGACTTCATTTCGTTATACTGTACTTGTACATGTGTAATGACAAATAAACTTGAATCTGAATCTGAATTAAGCCACTACTGCACCTTGTATTGTGAGATATAAACTCGCAATTCAGACTTTGTTTTGCATGATATAAAGTCAAGATATAATCTCAAAATTCTTTATTTCTCTGAGTAGTGAGTTTAGATCTTGTCATTCTTTATTTATAACACAATTTCAAGTTATGAAATCAAAATCTGAGGAAAAGAATCAGAATTATGAGATAAAAAGTCAAAATTATCTTTTTTTGATTGATTTCGTGGCAGAAACAAGCTTCCATGATACTCTGCATTCTGATGCCTGACGTTGTTTTGCGTTTTCTTTAGGTTTTGGGAAAGGGTGAGACATGGAAAGGTGGAGATTACCTGTCGTCTTCCGGTGGAGGGCAGAAAGTGCGTTTGCTGAAGTCTGCTCTGGAGGAGATACATGAGGAGAACAAAGTCATTCTGTTTGTGGACAGGTAGATCTATCCATCATATTCCATGCATCATATCTGGAGTGTGCTGATCATTGGCAGTAACCATTATTATTTCCACTCTGGCTTTCCACAGCTATGATGTCATATTTTCTTCCGGCCCAAAGGAGCTGCTGAAGAAGTTCCAGCAGGCCAAACACAGAGTTGTGTTTTCTGCCGAGACGCTGATCTGGCCAGACCGTCACCTGGAAGACAAACATCCTCACGTCAGGGAAGGGAAGAGGTTCCTTGGAGCAGGAGGCATGTGTTTCTCTATTGAAGAGCTTTAGATAAACCTCATGCTCTGTTTGCTCAGTGGTGTATATCTATATATCCATGATCCATACTGATTGCAGACACTGCATTCGTGGCATCCACCATGTGTTTTAACTGACTGAAAGTACATTTGGTGGCAAATGCGATCTTTCCAGCATCGACACCGTATAAGGATTAAATGAAAATGAAGATGTTTTAGGGTCATTATAATTGCGTTCTCTCTGTCACAGGTGGCACAAAGATGAGGAATGCGAGGACATTTAATTCAATACCAAACATGCCACCAACTGAAATCTAGTTTAATCGGTTCCTTCACTTTCTTGTGTTTGTAAAGAGTTACATGTAGTAAAAATTGCTTAGTAAGAAGTTTGAGGCTTCTTCCTTTTTCACAATCTCTGAGAATGTTCCAGAAACATTCATATTAATAGAGTGATGTCAGAGATTCTGAAAAAATCGCTTTCTTCCTTGTTTTCATAATAAAGGATAAGATATAAATCATCCAATTTCACATCTAAACCAGATAATTACATGGTTTGTGTCTATTCATAGACATTTCTCATTATAACGCTGGGTGTTTTCTTTTATCTAGGCTTCATTGGCTACGTACAAAGCCTTAAAGAGATGCTTTCTGACTGGTCAGGAGCGGACAGTGACAGTGACCAACTCTTTTTCACCAAAGTATATATAAACCCACAGAAACGAGTGAGTGTTTTGCTACGGTTTACATGTTAAGTGCTGGTAACCATAGTGTGAATTCCTCAAACTTTATTGCTTTGTTTACAGAACACACAAACAAGTTCACAGTTTTCAGTAATGACAGATTCTATATGTGTGTACATTGCGTGTTTACACTTTCTTCCTTCTCGTTTCCTCTTTAGAAGTCTATAAACATAACTCTGGACAGCAAGTGCAGATTGTTCCAGAATCTTCATGGAGCTCTTGGTAAGTGTATCATTTTGTGTTCAGCTTTAGAAATATAGATGTTATGAGGTTTTAATTGGAGAGGAGTTCCAACATAAACTTTAAAAAGGTTTCTGCACAATTCTCCCTAGCATCAGCTCTCTAAAGGAGAACATCCTGATTTAAACTCTCTAAAATGCAGCGTCAGTACAGTTCCTGCTGGGAAGTTTCCTCTTTCTTTAACTTTTCAGTTTAACGAGAACCGCTAATGAAATGCTTTGCAGAGGGTCTGAAAGGCTGATTGGTTTCACGTAGCTTTCATGAGCTCTTATGTTTGAGTTTAAAGCTGTGTTCTGCTCGACTGCTGTAGTTCTGACTCTCTGCCAGACTGTGGGAGGAGAGAGTTTCCCAGTTGTGTGCATTTGTGGCTGGAATGCCACGGCGAACTGTTAGATGTGCCTGTGCACACGTACGCCATCTCAGCGGGATGTGTAACACAGGTGTGCGACACTGCAGTTTGGCTTAAAGAATTCACTGTGCATTTTGACTGGGAAAAGGCTGTTACAGCACCATAAATATTTTAGTTGTGCTGTCATTTGCAGGTGATTAAGAACCATAAAGTAAATACTCTTTGTATGGTTCAGTTACTCTGTTTAAAATGCCCCCCCCCCATCTTGCCTGAATGATTATTGCCCAGTTCAGTTTGCTTATCATTCCAAAAGATCTAGACTGAGGACGCTATCTCTCATGCTCTACAATCTTCTTTCACCCACATTGACAGTAACCACGGGAACTATGTGAGGTTGAGCTTTTAATACTATAGTCCTGCAAGCAAAGTAACCTCCAAACACTGGGATCTGTGACTGGGGTCAGGATATCCTCACTGGCAGACAACAGAGAGTGAGAATGGGCGAGTTCTGCTCTGATTCCATCCCCCTGAGTCTCGGTGCTCCACAGGGCTTTGTCTTGAGTCCCCTGATTTTTTTCTCTACACATACTCTCTTAGCTCTACCTCTATTCTCAAATTTGCTGATGGTATGATATGATGATATGCTAACAACGAGACTGCATACTTTGATGAGGTAGAGAAACTTGCATCATAGTGCCAGGATAACAGTCTCTCGTTGAATGTCAGCAAAACTGTAGCTATTTGTAGACATCAGGAAGAGACAGCAGCAGACCTATTCCCCAGTCTTGAATGTCTTGGAATAAACATCTCTGGGACTTTGACCTTGTCTGTACATGTTCAAACTCAATGACAATGAATGCACCATTTATAAGAGCTGATCACACTAGCAATCCTGAAAACGTTCTATTCAGCGACAATAGAAAGCGCACTAACTCAATGTATTTCAGTGTGGTTTGGCAACTGCACTAATCAAGACTGTAAAGCATTTTCACTGCATGACATCTATCTCAGACTATGCAGAAAAAGAGCTTTTAAGAAACCGAGACACTTCTTTCCTCAGGATATAGCACTTCTTAACTTGAACGTGCCTGTGTCACTTATATTATAAGTTATCTGGGTATATAAAGTGTTAGTATAATGTGTTTTGCACATTCTTTCTCTTTGAAATATTATATATTCCCGTGTATATTAATGTTTTTATTTGATTACATACTGTTTTTTTGCACTTAGTTTGATTTTATATATTATGTTATGCACATTATATGGAGTGGACCACATTTACATTGTATATAGTTATACAAGTTGTACATTGCATATATAAAAAATGTGTTTGTTTTTCACCAGGTGAATGAAAATGATAAATGTAAACTTCTTTAAAGAGATTTTACTGCACAAATATGGTTAAAAAAATACAAAAGTAATACAAAAGAAGAACATTAAGGAACATTAAAGAAAGGAAACAGAATTTTAAACAGAATTTTGCTATGACTCTCTCATTCATCCAAATGGTAATATCAGATCTGTTGTAATTCATGTGAAAAGTTCACTGTTTAAGCTTCAAAAGACTGTTTCAAAAAGCTTTCAAGATCAGCAGTATCCATTACAGATCATTTACATTTTACATTTCTGCATTTTGCAGACTGTTTTATCCAAAGTGACTTGCATTGCATTCAAGGAACACATTGATATTCGAATCAGTTCTTGCTTCCCCTGGGAATTGAACCCATGACCTTGTTGTTGTAAGCACCACTGCTCTATAAAGGAAATCCTTTATAAAAAGGCCAGTAGATATTAATAGCAATTTAACTAACTACACAATGATTTAAACAGAATGTATGATTTAATTGAGGATTATATGGAATATTAATCTGAATATAAATATTTTGTAATACATTTTTTTTATTGCATGAACAGATGAAGTTGTGCTGAAGTTTGAAGATGGACGTGTGCGAGCCAGAAATGTACTTTATGACACGCTGCCCGTTATTATCCATGGCAACGGACCGACCAAAGTAAATCGATTTTCTGTCATGATCCAGATAACCAAGATATCTGTCGTCTTTGGTTTTTATTATATGCTGTTTCTTTCAGCTTCAGATAAACTACCTAGGGAACTACATCCCAAATCTGTGGACATTTGAGACTGGCTGCACAGTTTGTAATGAGGATTTGCGTCTGATTTCTGGACTCCAGGTGAGCCTTACATTTACTGCTGTTAGCACTGTTTCCATCAGGGCTTTTTTTGTTATTAAAACATTCTGAATCTTATTCTTAAAGGATTAGTTCACCTAAATATTTAAATTCTGTCAGGAACGTGCTGCATAACAGTACAATGAACCTCATTGGTTCTTGCTGAAGCTCAAATGTGCTGCGTAACATGAGAATAAAGGGGAAGAAAAATATCACGTAGAGCCACGAATTAAGAATTCATTCCCTTGACGGATTAATTAGTTATCTTGTTTTTTGTAAATGTGGCCACAAATGATTTAGGAACGGGAATGAATTCTTATTTTGTTGCCAAAATATTTTTTTTTCCTTCTGTGTGGGGCTCCATACACCTTTTTAAATAATCACGATGATAATGTAAAGTTTGACACTGTAGTTGTCAAAAGACGTGAAAATACTTTTACGTGTCTATACCTGATTTTACCCTTAAATATATCTGCTTTAGTCATGAAATGTTGTTAATATTATCAACAACATTGATAAAAAAAAATCTACATCAAAAAAATCTAAAATCTAAATAAAAATCAATCAATAAGAAGTAATACAATGATTAAAATAATAATGTATAAAATGTTATGATCAAAGCAAACTGACTTCATTAATTTACACTATTTTTAATAACTGCATTTTCACTGTTTATTCTATAAGTATTCATGCACACTTCTGTAGAGAGTTATAACGTGTTTTAATTTAAATTATGCTGTAGCTGAATAATAGTTTGATGCATTAATTGTTTGTTTTATATTTTGTCTGCAGGAGAGTGAATATCCTGTCGTGGTTATTGGGGTCTTCATCCAGCAGCCCACCCCCTTCGTCACTGTGTTCTTTGAGCGCTTACTCAGTCTCAAATACCCCAAAAACCGGCTCAGATTATTCATTTATAATCAGGTAAAATATTATGTGCAGATTCATAACTCCTGTATGCAATTTTTAACACTTAAGCAGTAACATTTCACAATAGGGTTTCATTTGTTAACAATATTAGCTACATTAGTGAACATGAACTAACAATGAATTGATAAAAAGGTTTACTAATTAAATCAAAAGTATTTGTTAACATTAGTTAATGCACTGTGAAATACTACAAACAAATAACTAACATTAAAGTTATTTTTGGCTTTTTCAATATGTATGTCTGCCTTGCCTATAAGTTAGAGTGCTCCTAAACAATGACAAAATTAGATTTAGATAATATAAGTGTTTAAAACTTACAGTCTCTCACTTCCTCCAATATGAATGAATGATTTTGATGACATCACTTTGTACTTCAGATTTTCTATCCAATCAAATGCTCTCTAGAATCTGAAGCCCCGCCCTTACATTATAAACAGACGCTGAAGCTGTTTTCTACATTGTGACCGGCTCATAGTCACTGTTTAGGTCAGGGGTGTCAAACTCAATTGCACAGGGGGCCAAAACACTTTAGGTCGCGGGCCGAACAGGATAAACATTTATTGAACACACTAAAACTAAACTTTTAAAACGTACCTTTTTTGAACATAAATGTGAATAAAAACAGACTGGAATATTATTCCGGAATTTAGACAGGAATAATATTCGGCAGGAATAATATTCCTGTCTGTTTTTATTCACATTTATATTATTTAAGGTATAAGTTGATTTATTCCAGAATAATATTCCTGTCTGTTTTTATTCACATTTATGGGTATATATATACCCTGTCTAAATTACACAAGTTGGAAATAAAGTAAACGTTAAAAGAACAAACATTCTAATTTCTTTACTCTTATCTCATTTTATATAAAACTTACATTTTAAATATCCCAAAAGATTTTGCTCTCCATAAAAATATATCCTGTCAAAATTATACAAATTCAAAATATGGACCTGCTGCATAACAAAACCTGGAAATCGAAGTAAAATTTTTGCTTTTCACCAACAAATCAAATCATTCAGTTGTCTTTGCTCTTATGTCATTTGTCTCATAGTGCCGTCTTATTAAATTATTTAATAACCGCCACATTAGCTCCGCAAATGAGACACACGGGTAACCGGCAGTATGTCAGTAAACATATACCGTATTTTCCCGCATATAACCCATGGGTTATAGCAGATTTTACAAACTATATCACAAATATTTTACACGTAATAATATTTCAATATATTTGTTACGTCCCTAAGGACGCAAGGTTTTTGTTTTTTTGCGCTGTGTTTTCTCTCTGGCACTTGTACTGTCATTCTGACAGCTGGCGCTGATAGGCTGTCTGACCTGTCAATCATGCAAGAAGACGTGATTGGCTGTGCTGCATGAGGGAGGGCTCTTCTCATCTGATATTCAACACCTGAATTTCACGCATAAGCACTTATGGATAATTGAACAGTTATGGATAATTGACATCATTTGAGCAACATTCGAAATGTGATCTTACACAAAACAGTTAATCAATCTATGGGTGCAGATTATGCCAACGAGTGCCTTTTTTTTTTTTTTACAAAAAACCCTCGGACTATATGAGGGTGCGGATTCTCGTCTGCGGGTTACATGTGGGGAGATACGATACTCAGCCTCCCATCGGTTTTTAAAGGCTCTGTTTTCAGAATCAACTTTTCTCCTCTGCATTGTGAGGGCTAGCTTTGCAATAACTTGCAGCATCATAAGCTAGACTTGATTAACACGTGAAGTGAACACGTGTAGCTGAAGCTGAAGCGCTGCATTATGGGAACTGTAGATTATTGTGTTACCAGCGTTTCATAGCGCTGGGCCATTGATAATAATATATAAAATGATCTCGCGGGCCGGACATAATTACATGGCGGGCCGGATGTGGCCCGCGGGCCTTGAGTTTGACACCTATGGTGTAGGTAATAGGGAGCAATTTAGATAAATACCTTTTTCCATTGGGGGAATGTCTGTGTCAGTGAACTGATATTACTCAATACTGAGTAATGTTGAAACTCTAGGTGGCGCAGACACACAGGTCCTTGACTCGATCCTCTTGCAGTCACATCACACAGCTGATTGGTTCCTGCTGTATCAGCGGCCAATGAGCTGCTGCTCAACCTTCATATACATGGTCAGTGTCAGTACGCTTTCAGAAACCCTCCTCCCTCCCCAGCTCCACCTGTATAGATCTGCTACGGGTAATTCATGTACGCTATATTGTGCAGCAGCAGCAGATCTATTACGCCTAGACCAAACATATCAGCATGGGCATATCCATCAGCATACAAACACTCTGAGCGTTGTCAAGACAGAACTAAGAGTTAAGTAAAACAGATCTTGTGAATAAGATCAATATCTGGAAACGGATATGCCTGTCCTGACAGTTTAGTATCATATTATCTTCTTTTCATAAGTTCTGTCTTCATTGTTAAAGGCAGATCAGATTGAATGTTGTTGAACAGTTTTTCATTGACATTAGGTCTTTCATTGCTTTTTTATATTCAGGGCATACTAATGTGGGACAATACTTCTGAATTTCTTTTTCAGGAATCACACCACGAACAACACGTGCACACATTTCTAGTGCATCATGAGTCTGAATACCAGGGTGTGAAGCTGATTGGACCAGAGGAGGATATAGATCCTGTGACCGCACGTAATATTGGCTTGTAAGTGTGCTTTTTAAATTCAGTATTTAATCTGGTGCACCTAAACACCATATGGAAAAACAAAAAGTTATGCTTTGAATATTCCATTCATTTATTTTTTATATTTTTGTTGCAGTGATGCGTGTCGAGACGACATTGACTGTGAATACTTCTTCAGCATAGACGTGGATGTGGTTTTAAAGAACGCAGACACGCTTCGAGTCCTAATTGAGCTCAATAAGTAAGTGCATAAGTCAGATGGAAAGAATCGAATGTACTTCGGGTTACCACTTTTCTTTATAGAGTTCATGTCGTCTAATGAAATGCATGCTTTTGAAAGTTAGAAAGTCTAGGAAAGAAAGAAGAAAGTGTCTTATGCTCACCACAGCATTTATTGGATCAAAAATAAAGTAATAATTTGAAATATTACAGTTTGAAATAACGTTTTTTTATTTCAATGTCTTCAATATGTAGTGTAATGGCAAAACTGTTTCAGCATCATTACTCGAGTCTTCAGAGTCACATGATCCTTCACAGAACATACATATTCATCCTGATATGGTGATTTGATGCTCACAAAACATTTCTTATTATTATCAATGCTTATTATCTTCAAGCTTTAGAATGGTTTGTAGGAGTGTATTTAGTGGCTTTTTAAAGCTCTAAACAAGTAAATCTCCATGGACAGCATGTGTTTGTACATATGCATAAATATTGCACGTACAGTAACGCACTTGAAATCATGTGAGTCAAGGCAGAAATCAGTGTTGAGGAAAGCTGTTTTTAAAAATGAATGCATTAGAACTCCCTAAAAAACTGCAGTACTTAGTTACTTCAAATGGAAAGTAATGTGTTTTGTTGCTTTCGCATTTCTTTTTCTCGTTTGGGCTGGGCCTGCTTTTATTTAACAAAAAAAAAAAGTTTCATTTTGGCAAACGTAAAGTCCCTTTCACACCAATAGTGAAATGAACAAGCCTCAGGCTGAAGGAAAGGCAAATTCACGTCTGATTACTCGTATCGTTCAATCGGATCATCGAATGTCAGCAGCACAAACACAGATTCATAAAGTGAGATTAATACAAAAAATATATTTGTGTTATTTAACATTTAATTATTGCATGTTTTTGTGCAAGTGAGATCAGTAAATGTTCACACTTAGTGTAGATCTACAATAAACACAACGACTCCTGATTTCACTTAACGTGAGGACAGGAGACATCAGTCAATAAATAAAGTAATGTGTTAAACAATGTGAAACTTCTAGTTATCACACTGGTTTCTAATGGGTCTTTTTTCTGTCATTATAACCATTATTTTTGTGAACCTCACAGGCCTTTCATTGCACCCATGATGACCAAGCCTGGACGGCTGTGGACGAACTTCTGGGGTGCGCTCAGTGCAGACGGCTACTACGCCCGGTCAGAGGACTATGTGGACATCGTTCAAGGACACCGCGTGTAAGTTTAAGTTCATTTCAGTTGTTTTAAACAGTCATGTGATGTCAGAGAATCCACAGAGATATGTGTATATGTTCATGTTTTTATCTCTGCTATCTAATTGGAGTCATACTTTTCTTTAGTTTTTTAAATGATAAGTGTATTTCCCTGCTCTAAAAATATGAAGAAGGCTTTGATGATACTGAGATGATATGTGCAAATATATGATATGTCTGGTGCGTCCACACACAGGGGTTTGTGGAATGTGCCGTACGTGTCTCACATATTCCTGGTGAAAGCAGATGCGTTGAGGACTGACCTCAAAGCTCCTGACCTGTTTGAATCTTCAGTGCTTGATCCAGACATGGCCTTCTGCGCCAACGTTCGGAGCAAGGTCAGACATTAAACTCAGAGAAATATTGCACAAATCACCATAAGAAATCACTTAATTGACCAGTGTAACAAACTACCAATTACTTTGCTGTCATTAATATTTTGTTGTTTGTTTGTTTTATTCCTAGGGCATCTTCATGTTTGTAACAAATATGCACAATTTCGGTCGGGTTTTATCAACTGAAAATTACCAGACAAATCATTTGCACAATGATCTCTGGCAGATCTTTGAAAATCCTCTGGTAAGATAAAATATAATTTCAGACAATATGTATTCAGACATTCTTGCTTTATTGTTAATATACTTTTGTTTTTGCCTTGTGGAACAGGAATGGGAGGAAAGATACATTCATGAGAATTATTCCAAAATTTTGAGAGATGGGCTTATTGAAACGGTGAGTAATTACACAAGGTCTGCAATAATAGCAGCATTTTCTGAATTTTAAAGTCCCCTTGTGGTGAAATCAAGTGTTTAATGTTGTTTATGTGTCTACTGTATGTAGTGTTTTTAATTTGCTTTTGACAAACCATGTGCAAATTCATGCCAACTCCATTGCTGAATATTTTCTCTTTAAAACTGCAGTGGATCTAAAGACAGTCTCAAATACACGATTTGAAATCGCTGGTGTTTCTTACGTCACAAACGACCTTGTGTCCATCATGTCATTGTGTGGGCGGAGCTTCAGCACATCTGAGAAGTTAACTGCTGAGAAGTTTGACACCAGTAAAGAAAGGAGGCAAAAAGGGAAATCCAAGGAACAGGCAGAGGATCAAAACCATGAATAAGACAAAACCAGGAAAGGACTTAGAAATAAAAATGAACAAAACTTAGCAATGAGTAACTGAGTTAACCAGGTTTACAGATTAAATAAGCACATTTAGATTTATGCATTTGGCAGACGCTTTTATCCAAAGCGACTTGCATTGAATCAGTTCTTGCTTTCCCTGGGTTCGAACCCATGACCTTAGCTTAAACACCAGTGCTCTACTGATTGAGCTACAGGAAATGCAAATGAGATACAGCTGTAGACAATCATGGCTGTGACCGGGCAGTGAACTATGGGAAATGTAGTCCTTGATGGAATAACAATAGTCTGGATTGGCGTGTCCTCTAGTGGCCCTCAAGAACACTCCAGCTGGTGATTGTAACACAGGTGAAAATATTTAAAAATCCCCAACCTTAGCGTCTATTTCAGTAACTCCACTTAAGACATTCTACTGACTATAAGTAACTTTACAACTACGTGTCAACTAACTCTCATTAGAGTATTGGTGGACTGGTAGTTAGTTGACATGTACAGTGGAATACGGTTATTTCGACGGCCTCGGGGGTTGCAACAAAGCATCGAGATAACCAACACCCAGTATGGCGATTTGTTTGATGAAGCGATCGGCATGCTATATAAATGTACATACACTGTATATGTTTGCTAACAACAAAAGGCATATGTGCAGCAACTAATAGCAGAGATTTACCAGTATACAATAAAAAACACCTTTGATTCTCTATACAAACCTTTAATCATATTCTCCAACATTGCAAACACAATTTCGCTCACAGCGTAAACAGTCATAACATATTCGTGAGGTCATCACACTGTACTAGATTGCATTTCTTGCGTTCTGCCTGTCTAATGTGCTTTCTCAACAAATTCGGCTTCGTCCCGTCTTTTAATAACCTTCAATCCGTTCTTCAATCCCCAGCGGCGCTGAGCAGAGCTCACATCAGAACAGAAGCAGGTGTGTGTGTGTGTTCATCATACCCATTGGTCGGTAAACGTTCGTAACCGACCAAGGTCAAAATATTTGACAAAACCAATCAAATAAGAGAAGGCGGGCTTTATGTGCACACAGAAGCGGATGGGGGGGGGGACAGTGCTGCGCTGTGAGAGAAGCATCACTGACAGAGCAACGTGCAACGCAAACTCAGCGCATGCGCAGTGAACTAGGTACCATCATTAGTCACGAAATAACCATGTGAAGAGGTGAATTTGTCCCTCCTTTGTGCTCGAGATATCAGGGTTCGGCAACATAAAAGAATCGACATAACCGATAAGAAAATACTAAGACAAATAGGGAGTTTGGCGGTTCCACTTCAAAAACGTCGACATAACAGGGTTGGCGAGTTAACCGAGCTCCAGATAAGTGAACTCCACTGGTAGTTACGAAGTTACTTATAGTCAACAGTCTAAAAAGGTTCATCAGTATAAAGGTTACCTGTATTTTGAAGAGTTAGGGGTTTGTCACTAAACATAAGAAGAAGCAATAGTAATAGTGACGGCAAGCACCATAATTGATTTTGAGTCTTTTGTAAAGTCATTGTTATTTAATCTCTATCTGTTTTGCATGGTCTTTGTAGCCGTGCCCTGATGTGTTCTGGTTCCCTCTCTTCTCCGACGTGGCCTGCAATCATCTTGTTGAAGAGATGGAACATTTTGGCCAGTGGTCAGGAGGTAAAAATGTGGTATGTTGTTGTTTTTCTCTTTCAACACCATGGTATTTTGCCTTACTTTAGTTTCTCTTTGAGAAAACTGTTTCATTTTTTGTACTTTTAGGACACTAGGATCCCAGGTGGATATGAAAATGTCCCCACTGTTGATATCCACATGAATCAAGTGGGCTATGAAAAGGAATGGCACAAGCTGCTTTTGGACTATATAGCGCCGGTCACCGAGAAAATGTTTCCAGGGTACTACACAAGGGTAAGCCTTTCCTCCTCCTCCTGATATTGAACAACTATTTATATTTGTTGCAAAGTTGAAGCTGAATTTTCAGCAGTCATTATTCAGTCTTCAGTGTCACATGATTCTAATGTGTTTTTACAGATCTCACCAATAGCAATGTTGAAAACAAAAGCACATTCAATTGACTGTATTTGTAATATCAGATTTCTTATTTAAAATAAATCAATCAGAGTTTCAACAAACATATTAAGCAGCAAAATTCGTTTTTAACATTGATAATAATAAGAACCATTATTAACAATTGAGAACCAATTATTAACTGAATTGATTACTGAATTTTACCATCAAAGGGAATTAATTACATTTTAGAATATAATAAAATAGAAAACAGTAATACAGCCTTCATGAGCATAAGATATGTCGTTTAAATACATAAACTTAATTAATAACTTTTGATTGGTGGTGTAAATATTAGACATTCCTGATTCGGGTGTTGTTTGCATGAAATACCTTAAAGTCCAGCATATTATGCTCCGCATCTAAGGAAATTGAGAGAACTCTAAAAAGGGCGTAATAAACCTGGGTTGTGATCATTAAATCCCAGCAATGAATCAGTCGGGTCGATAATCAACAGGACAACAAAACTAAGCAGAAAAAGGTGTTTAATTTATTAAACTAGCAAGTGAAATAAAGAGCATCTCTTCAGGGTGTCCGAAGGCCAAGTTAATAAACAAAAAGAACCTAACCAAATAAGAGTAATTAAAATCAAATAATAACCTCACTCACACAAAAACAAGTGGAAATGGACGACATTATCAGACATATGGGAACATTATCAGATGTTACAATGGCAAACAGTTTCACTCAAACTTTACAACTTTGATTATCGACCAGAGAAGCTCTGAGTCGATCACAACCAATGACGATTGACAACAACAATCATCAACAATGACAACCCCGTCGTTGGACAGCATATCAGAAATCAGAGAGAGAGAGAGAAGAGCACAGAGCAATAGAAGAAATCCAAGAAACACAGGTCGTAATAGTATGAAGCTGTGTTCACAACCTATTTTACTGCCGTACATGTGACACATCTCTTTGATATAACAAGAATTCTTTTTATCCTTGTGATCACAGAATGTCCCGTTATCTTCCAGAATGGGGGTGTTTGTATGTTTTCTTTGGGCCAGCTGATCCTCCACATGATCTGTCTGTGTGATTTTCTCCTACAGGCTCAGTTTGATCTGGCATTTGTAGTTCGATACAAACCCGATGAACAACCTTCATTAAAACCACATCACGACGCTTCCACTTTCACTATCAATGTAGCTCTCAATCAAGTGGGGACTGATTATCAGGTGAGTGATCTATGAGCTGTGATTCACACCTAATGTACTGCAAATGTAGGGATTCATATCTTAAATGCAAGGGAGCATGTCTTGACCTGCACTCTCCCGAAAGCCTGAGATGTGCAGACATGCAGAAACTTGGAAATGAGAGAGACTTTCATTCTACTTTTGTATTTGTTTAAACATCCTGTTTGCGTAAAGTGAAATGTGCACTTTTGTTTCTGCTATTGAAGCAGTTTGATAGATCGAGTGCGTTAATGATCCAGGGCTTTGTGTTCAGGGTGGCGGCTGCCGGTTCTTGAGGTACAACTGCTCCGTTACGGCTCCCAGGAAAGGCTGGGCGCTCATGCACCCCGGACGCCTCACGCACTACCACGAGGGGCTGCCCACCGTGCAGGGCGTTCGATACATCGCCGTCTCATTCGTGGATCCTTGAGCGGCCTTGAACTTGAACTTGCTTTGATTTCAGAAGACGCACTGGAGGCTAGAAAATAATCAACAAGAACATTTTGACACAGTGCCTTGCTTTGTGAATATCTTAGCGTACATGTATATTTTCATGTTTTTAGAAACATAAAGGCGTCTTTTGATAACGATCGATGAATGTTTAAAGCAGTGTGACAGGTCACTGCGCGACATGTCGTTTATATGCAATGGCATTTTACTCATTTATTTATTGAAGGGTTTATTCCATACAGATGACGTATCAGTCCTTGCTTTGACATTCAGATGCCCTTCAAGCAACTGGTGCTGCTGTTGGAAAACTGTCTGACTCGAGGTTTGTTTTCTAACTGCTTAATGTTGCTTGTTCTTGTCTTGTTTATGAATCAGTCATGTCATGGATTTTGGAAGTAAACACAATAAAAACGAGAGAAATTCTTGATGGTTAATGGAACAATCACACAAAAAGAAAATTGTGATGTTATTTTGGATGATTTTCACAAAAGAAGTCAAGTCACCTTTATAGAGCTTTTTACAATACAGATTGTTTCAAAGCAGCTTTAAAGTGGTCACAGGAAAACAATAAAAATGAAAAACAAAGTTTGTTTTGGCTGTACAGTAGCTCTAGTCTAGACGAGCAGGCAAATCAAGAGTATTGATGCTCATTAAGTGTTAAATGTCTCCAAGAGTATCTGTGGAGTATGAAGAGTGCATGAAACAGCAGATGAATGATGGACATAACACAGAGTTCTCCTATTTCTCAAGAAACACTCATTTGAAAAGATTAAACTATGAAAATAGTTTTTAACCCCTTCACTGTCACCATTCAGCATGTGGTGAGATGCTCTGTGCTTTTTTTATCGCCTTTTTCATATCACATTTTAGTCGTTATCATAAATTAGGTATCATTCGAAAGTTTACTCAACATTCATCTTTTGGAAACCATTTTGAAATTAGATGTTGAGTCACCTTGGAAACAGTACTCTGAATTATTTTAGCAGGCTCCTCCCCTAGTGGGCGGAGTCAGGTTTCATATTACAACATTTATTTGAACTACAATCTTTTCTAATCTTGAAGCATATCATGGAAAAGGTCAGAGTCTCAAGGATCTGTATTTGGTGACTGCTTTGTGATGGAAGTGAGATTTGGACAGAAATGTGTAGATTTGTCACAGGAGAACACAACACCCAGCAGATAGTTTTGGTAGAGCTATGAAACAAAATCTCATGGGATCTTCAATTTATGCGATATCAGCTTCCAATTTAAAACACTTGGTTAGACATATGGAATTAATTGTAGGCTATAGTAAAAGTATAGTTTAGTAGTATCAGGGGAAAGATGAAGAGTTTTAAGGGGGACCTTCTTCCAGGTTCACTTCTTACTTTCTATAATTTACGTACGTAAATTATATGTGTTTGTGTATGTAAGACAGGGGTGGGCAAACTATTTGTCTCGCGGGCCACATTGGTTTCTTAAAATTGACAGAGGGGCCGGGATTGTTGACGGGGGGGGGGGGGGGGGGGGGGGGGGGTGGGGGGGGGGGGGGGGGGGGAAGGTTTGGGGCAAATCCATGACTTTAATATACGAGCGCAAAACTGATGTTTGTGTCCGCGTAAATTACATCCGCGAGCGGAAAACAGAGCTACTCGGGTACGCAAGCTAAAAAATAAAAAACAATAAAAATAACTTGCTGCTCTTGACTTTTGTAACTTTAATAAATTCAGATATTTTTAATATATAGTGAAGACAATTCAAAGCTATTTTACATTTGATTATTTTAATCAAATTAGCTGAGAGTAATTGCTGGTTCTACCTGAAAAACACTACTGTGTTTGTTCTTCTGAGCCCTGATGAAGGAACACTAAATACATACTGTTTTATTGAATGAAAGATAAAATATGACAACAAAAATAACTGAGGGAAATATATATAGGGACATGACCAGAGCAAAGGCATATACTTCCCTCAATTTAAAATATTTATTGACTTCAAAACTGGTGTATGAGCTCTAAGTGTCATGTACATTTTATTCTAACGTACACTATATTTCCTCTTGTATTTGCAGGTCATGTTCTTGAATGCAGCAAATAACAACATAACGTTGACAGCATACAACTTCTTTTCAGAAGGTCGTACCTGTGCATTTACTTATAATAAATCCTAGAAAACTTGTATAAAGTATAGTTTGGTCTTAAATCACTCGACTGGGACACGTGAAATTACAACAAAACAATATTAATACAATTTAATCGACAGAAAAACCATAATATGCAATGTGACTGAATCATATCTTTGCCTCAGCTCTAGATTGACAATCACAGGCGTCCAATCACAACTGACCTCTGGAAAAAAGGGAACTAACCAATGACATTTGATGTTACAAAAATAAAAATGCTCGCGCGAGCAAAAACAGCAGTTGAGAGCGGGCGAATGTTCGCGCGTGCGCAGATTAGATGTCACGCGCGCGCGAGTGATTATAATGAGCTCGCGGGTACCCGTATTTACGCGTGTAGCTCTTGCGCTCGTTCCTTTTTAGCACGGAATTAACGCTATAAAGGGGGGTGTAAAGGGGTTTGCGACACACGCCTACTCTCCACCACACTTTCAGCGCCACTGCCGCTTGCAGCCGCGACAAAGTGACATTACAGAGAAATGTAAAATGAAGGTTTAATATAGGTTCGGCAAGTTCGGCGGGCCGGATTAAAAAGCCCAACGGGCCGCATATGGCCCGCGGGCCGTAGTTTGCCCACCCCTGATGTAAGACAAAAAACAAACACAAAAAGGGCCCATTCACCTCTGTACTAGTGTAGCAGAGCAACGATTATTTTGTAAAATATATATTTTATATCAAATAAAAATATTTATGACAGAACATTTGATTTTCAGTAAATTTAAACTTTCATAATTTTCACTCTTTCATTTTTTAAGTGCTTTCACATCCGTATTCTGCTGAACGTCTTCTTATGTCTAAAGCATTAAGTAGGTTTGGGAATAAGGAATTGAGTGGGAAACGTGCTCACTTTCCTGGGAGCTTCCAGAAAATGTCGGCGATTACGCCATTGTCACGTGATTCACTTCGCTGGCCAGGATGAACCAATCACAGTTATTTTCTACTTTAGAATGAATATATAGTTAATATCACAATTACAATCACAATTTGAACACTACGGTAATTTTAGGTGTATTTATGCTTGAATGTCATGTCCAAAACGGTGGATAAAACCGGAAGTAGGTGTGTCGTCGAGTCAAAAACGGTCGCGAGTTAATGACGTCAGACCGCCAGCGACCGCTAAGTGTTAGCAGAGCTGTCTGATGAACACCATTAAACGCGTATTCAAGCTAAAAGCCCATCACACTGATACACACATCAGTGGTTTGTGTTACGATAGGTATTTAGCTGCGCTGATTTGTTGCCCAATAATTATTTGGCTGTTATTACGGATCTGCGCTGTTTCGTGCAGCTGGAAACGTTACTGAAGGGAACGTCGCTGGAACAACATGCTCGAGGATTGTTATAACATATAATCACTTCTCCCTAGCCGGTAAGCATGTTTGATTACAAAATACTGATGTGTCAGGTTTTTCACCATGTCTCCTTTAGGTTTTTAGGAACATTGTAACATTTTAAACGCCTATAGAGAATATGTATATGCATATAAAATAAATACTGTACAACAAAAATCCAATATGTCAAAACCAACATCTCTTTAAACAGCGATAAAGAGTCAGGAGGAGCGACACGCCCTCTCCGACCCCGCCTGTCAATCATTCTGCACGGTCAGAATTGCTGGCACGCGATTGGCTGACATGTCTTTGTGGGCGGGGTTTTGTGTTGACGCAAGTGGGCGGTTAAATTCGTTGGATAAGTTTGGTGAGAGGCAGAAGAACGGCTGTGTTTTATATTTTATTATACGAATACGGACACTAATATTACACTAGTTTATCATTTATTTCCCACATTGACTCCATGTAATGTTTCGTCACGTGACCCCGGTCGCTGGAGTCGCGCGCTGACATTGAGCTCGTGGCGATACTCTTCTTGATTATATAAGTCAGAGCTGAAGCTTTCGCGATATTTGTCGCGCGTCAGACGCGTGCGGCTCTGGTGTTGGTGTGTGTATGGCTCTGGATTCATCTCTATTCTTCATCACCATCATCGCTGGTCCCTCTTTTCATCCTCTTTTCTTTATATAAACACGCGCACGCGCCGTCAGGTGAGACTCTGCTCTGAAATCACGAACATCTCTATAGAGTCTTGTTTTAGCAAGTGTGACCTGGTGAAGTGTGTGTTTTAAGATCATTTCAGCAGCACAAATCCGTACCAGAGCAGGACATGTTGTGTGAAGGTATGCACTGTCTGAACGCTTGTGCTGTAATATCAGGCAGTGTTTGTCATGAAGAGCCGGGTGAAGGACACGCATGGTGTTCAGTGTTGTGGTCCAGCTCTTATTTAAGCGGAGTTTGATCCGTTTTAATCTTTGGCATGACAGTGTCTTTTAAAATGACATGCTATTATTTTTTAAAACAACTTCTTATTCTGGTTTCATATTCATGCATTGCATTCTTGTCACCTGAGATATGTTATCGTACCATGTATCTGAGATCTGCCACCATACCCATATCGGCCGAAATATGCTCACCTTTATCTACATGATGATGAAGTCTGTCTGCTATATCAAAGCCGATAAATAGTGTATTGCTTCCTTCAGATGAGTCTGTTCATCATGATGGGTTTGAGATGCTTGAAGTATTGCTTCGAAAAGGGAAATACAGTTCAGAGCAACATGTGCAGTGCAAATCTGTCATATAGACTGCAGACAATTTCAATGAGAACATCACAATCGTGTGTTTGGGACATGTTTTAATGGTGAGACTTTGATTTTGTAATTGGGCTCTTGAGAAGGATATTCAGAGTAGCTCCTGTTAAGTGCAGACAGCCGCGCGCTTCACTGACGGTGCATTGGTCTTGTTCATCTGTGCACTGAAGGTCACTTTGGCACGCACAGGATCTCTTGATGTTGCACATGTTTGACGGCTGCGGGTCCAGACTCTTTTATACGACAGTACTCGGTTGAGCGGAAGGACCCTAATGTTGCCAGCGCTGAATGCTGAGCTTATGCTCGTCAACGGGTGTCCAGATCTGGCCTGTTTTGAGGAAGTAATGTGTCTCCATTGCTGCGTCTTCGTTTGCCTACTTATGTTTGTGCAGAAAAAGTACGGTACACACTGTTGAGTGTGAGCAGAAGAGTAGGGGACATGCACTCCTTCATCATCACTGGTCTTTAACGACAGCTCTGATGTTTACTCACACGCATCTGTCACTGACCTGTCAATCATCCCGTCTCAGTTAAAACCTCCACATTCAGGTTCATTTCTACTGTTACAGGAAAAGTGTGTCCACAACAGGACTCACTTTAACTTAGTTCAAGTTCAAGACTTTGTGCAAGAATAAGTTGTTGTATTTATTTTGAATAATTGTCTGATTAATCCTGTATCGGATGCGTTCCGTTGATTAACCTTGAACGCTTCAGTTTACATGCGTTCATTTTCTTTCGCTGCAAGGTTAAAGATGTTTACTGTAATATTAAAAATGCCAATTAAGATTCTTTTCTAAAACATTGAGGCTTTATTATTAATAACTAGCGCTTATATTGTTCTTGTATTATTTTCATCAACATTATAGTTTGATTAAAATCATTTCATTTTTGTTTATTTATATGTAGCCAATAATGTAGAACCATGACTTGTTTGATTTATTTTGGTATTTGATTTATTTTTATTAAGTAATAGGTTTTCTGGCAACACTTCAGAATAAGGTCTCATTTTTTAATGCTTTAACTAACAGTTCAATAACCTTTATTAATGTTAGTTAATAAATATGTGCATTAAAAATGTTAACAGATCTTACAGATGTCTTAAATGTTGAGATTAACATTAAGATTAATAAATGCAGGAGAAGTATTACTCATGTTTACTGTTGGTTCATGCTAACTAAATGAAACCTTATTGTTAAGTGTTACCATTTGTTTTATAAAAAAGAAAGTTGTCCGTAGGAGTGTAAAATTAATTTGGAAAGATAAGGAATCTCCTGCATACGTGTGATTTATGTTGAAGTGTTTGGCTTTCAATGGTGAGACTTTTGTTTTTCTAATCAGACTCTTAAAGTATATCAGTTTTAATCTAGATTTATCTGCCAATATGTCAGTTATCGGCCAGAGTATAAAACGGAGTGATGGTTTACTGGGATGGAGTTTCTTCTGCATCCATGAACAAAGAGAGTAACATTTGTTACCAATTAAACTATTAAATTTGCTAAGTAGAACCGGGGAGTTTAACGATATTATTGTGTGTTGATGATGTCTCACGATGTTGATTATAACAGTCAGTTACCAGACGATCATTGCCATATTTCAGGAAGAAAAGACAAATATATTACTGTGCACAATTATGAATAAATATTGTTTTATGTAGTTAGTAGGTTTGACAAAAGAAAATGAATTCCACTTCTGGAATTGGATACTTGACACCAGAAATCTAATACTAATAATAGAATTAGTGTTGATTTTGCTTCTTGGACCGACTCAAAATCAGAAAGACGTTCCTAGCCGATCATGGAAAATCTTCCTCATTTTTAAAATGTGTGTGTGTGTGTGTGTGTGTGTGTATAGGTTTTTTTGTGTGCAAATAGATGAAGAAATGATGCTGCATATGTTGAGAGTTTCCAGTGTTGGCTTCTCCATTAAAGCATATTTGGAGCTTTATACTTTTCCTGGAGACTAATAAAGATAAAGCGCGGCCAACTGAGTGTGTGTTTATGGAGTTTGTTGGCGGTGGCTCTGGCTCGACGAGGCTCGGGTAGACGATATAATCAGATATCACCGTCGTTTTTAAGGTCATTATTTATAGGTTGGATTTTACATATTGCCAAGGCCGCTATTTTAATCTACATTGACGTTACGTTTTTCTATTTGACCGATAAGAGTTTTCGAGCAGCTAGTGCATTGGGTTGATGACGCTGTTCTTTTGGGCGACCGCATTTCCCAGCAACACGTGGGACTTGAACAATAGCCCTGAGCAATGCAGTCAGACAACTACACGCCTGCACCCTTTCTTTCTTTCTTTCTTTCTTTCTTTCTTTCTCAGGGAGTAAGTCCGAGTGTTTGTTGCGTATTATATATGTGTGTTTGCAAACCTTGTCTTGTGGGTGTATAATCTCTTTGTTTCACCTCCCTACGAGATTAAAAGGTCAAGAATGTGATCATCATAAAATCCTAGTTACTGTATTGCACTGTATTTACCTGATTTAGAATTTGAAAATGTACAGTCTGTGAAAGGGTCTATTGTAATAGATAACATGCTAAACAAATGCTGCTGTCACATTTATATTTATTTTAAAAAGTCTTAAATTAGAAACAATTGGAAAATGGATCGATATAAAAACATTTCTGAATTAAATGTTTATTAGATATTCAAAGACCTGTTTGAATTATATTCAGCAAATTAATTTATGGTTTATGAGAAAGTGTTATGTAGTTTGTCTTTCAAATTATTTTCTTTTAACTGTTCTGTAACCGTATAATTTATAAGAAAGCACTGTTCAAAAGTCAGGAAACTGATGTGCATCAGAATAAATCAGCCTGCCAAATAGCAGTCTTTACCTTTAGTTTTTGACACACAGCATTGTAATTATCTAATGTTTCATTATTAAAGAGTTTAATGCCACCAGAAGGAATTTGTATAGTTTTGAAACTCTGATCGCTTTAGCAAAGACCCAAATCACCTCATCGTTGTGGCAGCAGGTTTTCCTTTCTTTTTCTGCTCTATTAAATGTTGAAAATGAGTTCATCTCTGTCTGTCTTTTCTAGTGAGATGTCTCTGGTTTTCCCGCGACCCAACACGAGTGTGATCGGCAAGAAGGACAAGCGACTCATGGCTGAGGTGAACGCCTCCCCGCTCAAACACTTCGTCACCGCCAAGAAGAAAATCAACGGCATCTTTGAGCAGCTGGGGGCCTACATCAAAGAAAGCTCAGCCTTTCTGGAAGGTGCGTGCTTTCATCGCTCGCTCCTCGCTTGTTGCATGCGGTACATCTGTCAAGCTGATCAGAGAAACCGGGTTGATCAGGTCAGGTAACAAACCGGGATACGCTTTTTTTTTTATTTTACGATTTTTTTCTGTGATCATCTCTGGTTTTCTCCTTACAAAAAATAATTCTAAAGTAACTTTTAGCAAATCTACCCTGGCAGTTGCTTCAGTAAGCCTGCCAAGCTTTTTACTGGAAGGATTTTATCTTAGGTCAGTTATTTGAGGTGAGCCAAAGTGCGTAAAGTGAAATGTGCACTTTTGTTTCTGCTATTGAAGCAGTTTGATAGATCGAGTGCGTTAATGATCCAGGGCTTTGTGTTCAGGGTGGCGGCTGCCGGTTCTTGAGGTACAACTGCTCCGTTACGGCTCCCAGGAAAGGCTGGGCGCTCATGCACCCCGGACGCCTCACGCACTACCACGAGGGGCTGCCCACCGTGCAGGGCGTTCGATACATCGCCGTCTCATTCGTGGATCCTTGAGCGGCCTTGAACTTGAACTTGCTTTGATTTCAGAAGACGCACTGGAGGCTAGAAAATAATCAACAAGAACATTTTGACACAGTGCCTTGCTTTGTGAATATCTTAGCGTACATGTATATTTTCATGTTTTTAGAAACATAAAGGCGTCTTTTGATAACGATCGATGAATGTTTAAAGCAGTGTGACAGGTCACTGCGCGACATGTCGTTTATATGCAATGGCATTTTACTCATTTATTTATTGAAGGGTTTATTCCATACAGATGACGTATCAGTCCTTGCTTTGACATTCAGATGCCCTTCAAGCAACTGGTGCTGCTGTTGGAAAACTGTCTGACTCGAGGTTTGTTTTCTAACTGCTTAATGTTGCTTGTTCTTGTCTTGTTTATGAATCAGTCATGTCATGGATTTTGGAAGTAAACACAATAAAAACGAGAGAAATTCTTGATGGTTAATGGAACAATCACACAAAAAGAAAATTGTGATGTTATTTTGGATGATTTTCACAAAAGAAGTCAAGTCACCTTTATAGAGCTTTTTACAATACAGATTGTTTCAAAGCAGCTTTAAAGTGGTCACAGGAAAACAATAAAAATGAAAAACAAAGTTTGTTTTGGCTGTACAGTAGCTCTAGTCTAGACGAGCAGGCAAATCAAGAGTATTGATGCTCATTAAGTGTTAAATGTCTCCAAGAGTATCTGTGGAGTATGAAGAGTGCATGAAACAGCAGATGAATGATGGACATAACACAGAGTTCTCCTATTTCTCAAGAAACACTCATTTGAAAAGATTAAACTATGAAAATAGTTTTTAACCCCTTCACTGTCACCATTCAGCATGTGGTGAGATGCTCTGTGCTTTTTTTTATCGCCTTTTTCATATCACATTTTAGTCGTTATCATAAATTAGGTATCATTCGAAAGTTTACTCAACATTCATCTTTTGGAAACCATTTTGAAATTAGATGTTGAGTCACCTTGGAAACAGTACTCTGAATTATTTTAGCAGGCTCCTCCCCTAGTGGGCGGAGTCAGGTTTCATATTACAACATTTATTTGAACTACAATCTTTTCTAATCTTGAAGCATATCATGGAAAAGGTCAGAGTCTCAAGGATCTGTATTTGGTGACTGCTTTGTGATGGAAGTGAGATTTGGACAGAAATGTGTAGATTTGTCACAGGAGAACACAACACCCAGCAGATAGTTTTGGTAGAGCTATGAAACAAAATCTCATGGGATCTTCAATTTATGCGATATCAGCTTCCAATTTAAAACACTTGGTTAGACATATGGAATTAATTGTAGGCTATAGTAAAAGTATAGTTTAGTAGTATCAGGGGAAAGATGAAGAGTTTTAAGGGGGACCTTCTTCCAGGTTCACTTCTTACTTTCTATAATTTACGTACGTAAATTATATGTGTTTGTGTATGTAAGACAGGGGTGGGCAAACTATTTGTCTCGCGGGCCACATTGGTTTCTTAAAATTGACAGAGGGGCCGGGATTGTTGACGGGGGGGGGGGGGGGGGGGGGGGGGGGGGGGGGGGGGGGAAGGTTTGGGGCAAATCCATGACTTTAATATACGAGCGCAAAACTGATGTTTGTGTCCGCGTAAATTACATCCGCGAGCGGAAAACAGAGCTACTCGGGTACGCAAGCTAAAAAATAAAAAACAATAAAAATAACTTGCTGCTCTTGACTTTTGTAACTTTAATAAATTCAGATATTTTTAATATATAGTGAAGACAATTCAAAGCTATTTTACATTTGATTATTTTAATCAAATTAGCTGAGAGTAATTGCTGGTTCTACCTGAAAAACACTACTGTGTTTGTTCTTCTGAGCCCTGATGAAGGAACACTAAATACATACTGTTTTCTTGAATGAAAGATAAAATATGACAACAAAAATAACTGAGGGAAATATATATAGGGACATGACCAGAGCAAAGGCAGGATATACTTCCCTCAATTTAAAATATTTATTGACTTCAAAACTGGTGTATGAGCTCTAAGTGTCATGTACATTTTATTCTAACGTACACTATATTTCCTCTTGTATTTGCAGGTCATGTTCTTGAATGCAGCAAATAACAACATAACGTTGACAGCATACAACTTCTTTTCAGAAGGTCGTACCTGTGCATTTACTTATAATAAATCCTAGAAAACTTGTATAAAGTATAGTTTGGTCTTAAATCACTCGACTGGGACACGTGAAATTACAACAAAACAATATTAATACAATTTAATCGACAGAAAAACCATAATATGCAATGTGACTGAATCATATCTTTGCCTCAGCTCTAGATTGACAATCACAGGCGTCCAATCACAACTGACCTCTGGAAAAAAGGGAACTAACCAATGACATTTGATGTTACAAAAATAAAAATGCTCGCGCGAGCAAAAACAGCAGTTGAGAGCGGGCGAATGTTCGCGCGTGCGCAGATTAGATGTCACGCGCGCGCGAGTGATTATAATGAGCTCGCGGGTACCCGTATTTACGCGTGTAGCTCTTGCGCTCGTTCCTTTTTAGCACGGAATTAACGCTATAAAGGGGGGTGTAAAGGGGTTTGCGACACACGCCTACTCTCCACCACACTTTCAGCGCCACTGCCGCTTGCAGCCGCGACAAAGTGACATTACAGAGAAATGTAAAATGAAGGTTTAATATAGGTTCGGCAAGTTCGGCGGGCCGGATTAAAAAGCCCAACGGGCCGCATATGGCCCGCGGGCCGTAGTTTGCCCACCCCTGATGTAAGACAAAAAACAAACACAAAAAAACACACATACACACACCAAAAAACAAATCCAAAGTCATGATTTGGGCCCTTAGCGTCCAGGGCCCATTCACCTCTGTACTAGTGTAGCAGAGCAACGATTATTTTGTAAAATATATATTTTATATCAAATAAAAATATTTATGACAGAACATTTGATTTTCAGTAAATTTAAACTTTCATAATTTTCACTCTTTCATTTTTTAAGTGCTTTCACATCCGTATTCTGCTGAACGTCTTCTTATGTCTAAAGCATTAAGTAGGTTTGGGAATAAGGAATTGAGTGGGAAACGTGCTCACTTTCCTGGGAGCTTCCAGAAAATGTCGGCGATTACGCCATTGTCACGTGATTCACTTCGCTGGCCAGGATGAACCAATCACAGTTATTTTCTACTTTAGAATGAATATATAGTTAATATCACAATTAAATTTGAACACTACGGTAATTTTAGGTGTATTTATGCTTGAATGTCATGTCCAAAACGGTGGATAAAACCGGAAGTAGGTGTGTCGTCGAGTCAAAAACGGTCGCGAGTTAATGACGTCAGACCGCCAGCGACCGCTAAGTGTTAGCAGAGCTGTCTGATGAACACCATTAAACGCGTATTCAAGCTAAAAGCCCATCACACTGATACACACATCAGTGGTTTGTGTTACGATAGGTATTTAGCTGCGCTGATTTGTTGCCCAATAATTATTTGGCTGTTATTACGGATCTGCGCTGTTTCGTGCAGCTGGAAACGTTACTGAAGGGAACGTCGCTGGAACAACATGCTCGAGGATTGTTATAACATATAATCACTTCTCCCTAGCCGGTAAGCATGTTTGATTACAAAATACTGATGTGTCAGGTTTTTCACCATGTCTCCTTTAGGTTTTTAGGAACATTGTAACATTTTAAACGCCTATAGAGAATATGTATATGCATATAAAATAAATACTGTACAACAAAAATCCAATATGTCAAAACCAACATCTCTTTAAACAGCGATAAAGAGTCAGGAGGAGCGACACGCCCTCTCCGACCCCGCCTGTCAATCATTCTGCACGGTCAGAATTGCTGGCACGCGATTGGCTGACATGTCTTTGTGGGCGGGGTTTTGTGTTGACGCAAGTGGGCGGTTAAATTCGTTGGATAAGTTTGGTGAGAGGCAGAAGAACGGCTGTGTTTTATATTTTATTATACGAATACGGACACTAATATTACACTAGTTTATCATTTATTTCCCACATTGACTCCATGTAATGTTTCGTCACGTGACCCCGGTCGCTGGAGTCGCGCGCTGACATTGAGCTCGTGGCGATACTCTTCTTGATTATATAAGTCAGAGCTGAAGCTTTCGCGATATTTGTCGCGCGTCAGACGCGTGCGGCTCTGGTGTTGGTGTGTGTATGGCTCTGGATTCATCTCTATTCTTCATCACCATCATCGCTGGTCCCTCTTTTCATCCTCTTTTCTTTATATAAACACGCGCACGCGCCGTCAGGTGAGACTCTGCTCTGAAATCACGAACATCTCTATAGAGTCTTGTTTTAGCAAGTGTGACCTGGTGAAGTGTGTGTTTTAAGATCATTTCAGCAGCACAAATCCGTACCAGAGCAGGACATGTTGTGTGAAGGTATGCACTGTCTGAACGCTTGTGCTGTAATATCAGGCAGTGTTTGTCATGAAGAGCCGGGTGAAGGACACGCATGGTGTTCAGTGTTGTGGTCCAGCTCTTATTTAAGCGGAGTTTGATCCGTTTTAATCTTTGGCATGACAGTGTCTTTTAAAATGACATGCTATTATTTTTTAAAACAACTTCTTATTCTGGTTTCATATTCATGCATTGCATTCTTGTCACCTGAGATATGTTATCGTACCATGTATCTGAGATCTGCCACCATACCCATATCGGCCGAAATATGCTCACCTTTATCTACATGATGATGAAGTCTGTCTGCTATATCAAAGCCGATAAATAGTGTATTGCTTCCTTCAGATGAGTCTGTTCATCATGATGGGTTTGAGATGCTTGAAGTATTGCTTCGAAAAGGGAAATACAGTTCAGAGCAACATGTGCAGTGCAAATCTGTCATATAGACTGCAGACAATTTCAATGAGAACATCACAATCGTGTGTTTGGGACATGTTTTAATGGTGAGACTTTGATTTTGTAATTGGGCTCTTGAGAAGGATATTCAGAGTAGCTCCTGTTAAGTGCAGACAGCCGCGCGCTTCACTGACGGTGCATTGGTCTTGTTCATCTGTGCACTGAAGGTCACTTTGGCACGCACAGGATCTCTTGATGTTGCACATGTTTGACGGCTGCGGGTCCAGACTCTTTTATACGACAGTACTCGGTTGAGCGGAAGGACCCTAATGTTGCCAGCGCTGAATGCTGAGCTTATGCTCGTCAACGGGTGTCCAGATCTGGCCTGTTTTGAGGAAGTAATGTGTCTCCATTGCTGCGTCTTCGTTTGCCTACTTATGTTTGTGCAGAAAAAGTACGGTACACACTGTTGAGTGTGAGCAGAAGAGTAGGGGACATGCACTCCTTCATCATCACTGGTCTTTAACGACAGCTCTGATGTTTACTCACACGCATCTGTCACTGACCTGTCAATCATCCCGTCTCAGTTAAAACCTCCACATTCAGGTTCATTTCTACTGTTACAGGAAAAGTGTGTCCACAACAGGACTCACTTTAACTTAGTTCAAGTTCAAGACTTTGTGCAAGAATAAGTTGTTGTATTTATTTTGAATAATTGTCTGATTAATCCTGTATCGGATGCGTTCCGTTGATTAACCTTGAACGCTTCAGTTTACATGCGTTCATTTTCTTTCGCTGCAAGGTTAAAGATGTTTACTGTAATATTAAAAATGCCAATTAAGATTCTTTTCTAAAACATTGAGGCTTTATTATTAATAACTAGCGCTTATATTGTTCTTGTATTATTTTCATCAACATTATAGTTTGATTAAAATCATTTCATTTTTGTTTATTTATATGTAGCCAATAATGTAGAACCATGACTTGTTTGATTTATTTTGGTATTTGATTTATTTTTATTAAGTAATAGGTTTTCTGGCAACACTTCAGAATAAGGTCTCATTTTTTAATGCTTTAACTAACAGTTCAATAACCTTTATTAATGTTAGTTAATAAATATGTGCATTAAAAATGTTAACAGATCTTACAGATGTCTTAAATGTTGAGATTAACATTAAGATTAATAAATGCAGGAGAAGTATTACTCATGTTTACTGTTGGTTCATGCTAACTAAATGAAACCTTATTGTTAAGTGTTACCATTTGTTTTATAAAAAAGAAAGTTGTCCGTAGGAGTGTAAAATTAATTTGGAAAGATAAGGAATCTCCTGCATACGTGTGATTTATGTTGAAGTGTTTGGCTTTCAATGGTGAGACTTTTGTTTTTCTAATCAGACTCTTAAAGTATATCAGTTTTAATCTAGATTTATCTGCCAATATGTCAGTTATCGGCCAGAGTATAAAACGGAGTGATGGTTTACTGGGATGGAGTTTCTTCTGCATCCATGAACAAAGAGAGTAACATTTGTTACCAATTAAACTATTAAATTTGCTAAGTAGAACCGGGGAGTTTAACGATATTATTGTGTGTTGATGATGTCTCACGATGTTGATTATAACAGTCAGTTACCAGACGATCATTGCCATATTTCAGGAAGAAAAGACAAATATATTACTGTGCACAATTATGAATAAATATTGTTTTATGTAGTTAGTAGGTTTGACAAAAGAAAATGAATTCCACTTCTGGAATTGGATACTTGACACCAGAAATCTAATACTAATAATAGAATTAGTGTTGATTTTGCTTCTTGGACCGACTCAAAATCAGAAAGACGTTCCTAGCCGATCATGGAAAATCTTCCTCATTTTTAAAATGTGTGTGTGTGTGTGTGTGTGTGTGTGTGTGTATAGGTTTTTTTGTGTGCAAATAGATGAAGAAATGATGCTGCATATGTTGAGAGTTTCCAGTGTTGGCTTCTCCATTAAAGCATATTTGGAGCTTTATACTTTTCCTGGAGACTAATAAAGATAAAGCGCGGCCAACTGAGTGTGTGTTTATGGAGTTTGTTGGCGGTGGCTCTGGCTCGACGAGGCTCGGGTAGACGATATAATCAGATATCACCGTCGTTTTTAAGGTCATTATTTATAGGTTGGATTTTACATATTGCCAAGGCCGCTATTTTAATCTACATTGACGTTACGTTTTTCTATTTGACCGATAAGAGTTTTCGAGCAGCTAGTGCATTGGGTTGATGACGCTGTTCTTTTGGGCGACCGCATTTCCCAGCAACACGTGGGACTTGAACAATAGCCCTGAGCAATGCAGTCAGACAACTACACGCCTGCACCCTTTCTTTCTTTCTTTCTTTCTTTCTCAGGGAGTAAGTCCGAGTGTTTGTTGCGTATTATATATGTGTGTTTGCAAACCTTGTCTTGTGGGTGTATAATCTCTTTGTTTCACCTCCCTACGAGATTAAAAGGTCAAGAATGTGATCATCATAAAATCCTAGTTACTGTATTGCACTGTATTTACCTGATTTAGAATTTGAAAATGTACAGTCTGTGAAAGGGTCTATTGTAATAGATAACATGCTAAACAAATGCTGCTGTCACATTTATATTTATTTTAAAAAGTCTTAAATTAGAAACAATTGGAAAATGGATCGATATAAAAACATTTCTGAATTAAATGTTTATTAGATATTCAAAGACCTGTTTGAATTATATTCAGCAAATTAATTTATGGTTTATGAGAAAGTGTTATGTAGTTTGTCTTTCAAATTATTTTCTTTTAACTGTTCTGTAACCGTATAATTTATAAGAAAGCACTGTTCAAAAGTCAGGAAACTGATGTGCATCAGAATAAATCAGCCTGCCAAATAGCAGTCTTTACCTTTAGTTTTTGACACACAGCATTGTAATTATCTAATGTTTCATTATTAAAGAGTTTAATGCCACCAGAAGGAATTTGTATAGTTTTGAAACTCTGATCGCTTTAGCAAAGACCCAAATCACCTCATCGTTGTGGCAGCAGGTTTTCCTTTCTTTTTCTGCTCTATTAAATGTTGAAAATGAGTTCATCTCTGTCTGTCTTTTCTAGTGAGATGTCTCTGGTTTTCCCGCGACCCAACACGAGTGTGATCGGCAAGAAGGACAAGCGACTCATGGCTGAGGTGAACGCCTCCCCGCTCAAACACTTCGTCACCGCCAAGAAGAAAATCAACGGCATCTTTGAGCAGCTGGGGGCCTACATCAAAGAAAGCTCAGCCTTTCTGGAAGGTGCGTGCTTTCATCGCTCGCTCCTCGCTTGTTGCATGCGGTACATCTGTCAAGCTGATCAGAGAAACCGGGTTGATCAGGTCAGGTAACAAACCGGGATACGCTTTTTTTTTTATTTTACGATTTTTTTCTGTGATCATCTCTGGTTTTCTCCTTACAAAAAATAATTCTAAAGTAACTTTTAGCAAATCTACCCTGGCAGTTGCTTCAGTAAGCCTGCCAAGCTTTTTACTGGAAGGATTTTATCTTAGGTCAGTTATTTGAGGTGAGCCAAAATTGCCAAAGCTTACTTTAACAGATTTGGACATGCAAGAAAAAAGGTATCTGTCCTACAAGAGTTTATCAATATAAAGAATGCGAATATAGTAATTCAAAGCGAGTGAAACGAAGGAAGACACGTGAAGATTAAGGAAAAGAAACAAGACTACATGTTCAGTGGCATAACTCATGGAATATTGTTAAATTCGTGGGAAATCGTGTGACCTGATCACAAACAAACACAAATTTCACGTACTGCCCTCATTCCTCTCAAATTAAAATGTTTCCATGGTTGCAATGTAACATTTAATTGCTACACTTTTAATTCTTTTGTAAACAAAGCTTTGAGCTGTAGCACTTTCATGCAGTAATAATCATGTAAAGTAGCATCTGGATGTGCCGACGCGAACCTATCTGTCGGAAAACCAGATCATGAATGAATTCTATCATGAATTATTCCTTAAATCATGCTGCTTGTTGAAGAGAGATTTACTATTGCTTTTCTTAGTGATTGACATTGAATATTTAAAACGTATTGGTTTATATTGGAGGGACCCGAGGCAGATCTAGACATCAGGGGCCAGATTCACAATGATAAATTCTCAATATAAAGCCTAACATATTGCAATTCTGTAAAAACGAGTCACATTTTTCTCTTTTCTCTTCTAAACCTGTATGAGTTTCTTTATCCTGTTGAACATAAAAGAAGAACCGTTGACTTCCATGGTTCCTACATTCTTCCAACTATTCCTTTAAGAGGACTTTTATTCTAAAGAGTATTTCATGGATTCAGGATATCATAGAGACATTAGGCTGGGCTCTTCTGATGAGAGCCAGTAAACAACCACTTAAGCATTGGCAACCATAACTCTTGACCATTTTAAGTTCTTAATGTTGCTGAAGTACTTCAAATGTCACGTGTAGTTGAACCGGCTGCTTTTGTATGTCAGAAACCTACAGCAATGAAGAACTGGACCCTGTGACCACAGAGGAGCAGGTGGCGGAGGTGCGGGGATACCTGTCCAAAGTGGCAGGTATTGGGGAAGTCTTGTCCCGGAGACACATGAAGGTGGTCTTCTTTGGCAGGTACTGTCCCCTTCACAACATGAACTAAAAACCTGTCATGCTCAGACTAGCACTAAAGTATATTTGAACTTTTACAGGAATGCTAGGTTAGAACATTTTGTGCTGCCAGAACTTTTGACTAGAACTTTTTTGAGCTAATTAGTTTGTGGTGAAGGTGCCAAACTACAAAAACAATAGCTGTTCACATTGAAGAGTGCTTGTGTGAGGGAGTTAACTCTAATGCAAATTAGTACAAAGTGACAACTTCTGGAGAGAAATAGTGCAGACTCGGGGCATAGTTCACACTTCTAGTGTGCTTGTGTTCGTTCACACTATCAAATGAAGAATGCTATGAAACGCGGTGTGCGAAAGTATCGGGTATACTCATTTTCACCACACAGTCGAGCGTGTTACAAGAATGCATGATATTAGATTTTTGCCTATATACGATATGCTCATTTTGGCCGATGCTGTTATATTTGTCTTTTCTCCCTTTGTTTAGAAACAACGAGTCTCTCCTGTGCAGAAATGATGAATTAATTGTTTTTGTTACTTGTTAGAGCTAAGTAAATGTAATGTAGATTGTGTGTTCTTTATACCTGAATTTAAATTGAACTTCTTTTTTTAAACTGCTTAGTTTATACTAAGAGCTTGTAAATTGATTGGATCCTCGAACCCCCACCCGCCTCAAATGGGAACCATGCATGCGTTTCGGAAACTGTCTCTATTCGTTTGCATTGCAAGGGTAAATTGCAAACTGGTTACTTGAATAAATACAGAGTTTTAATTCAAAACATGATGTGTGTAGAGACTAATGTTTTATGTATTTGAGGAGTGGAGAAGAGTGTCTTTGTCTGGCATTATTAGTCATAGCCAATAAAGCATGTGCGTAACATTGCGTATTACAGGTGCACACCTGGTACACCGCAAGCTTTTGGAAAAACTGAGCGACCACGTAGCTATAATAAACGGTGTTACCTGTAAGTTGGTAAAATCTCAATGTGGTGCACTTCCTCAGATGAGACCAGTTTAATAATGGTCAGAAACAAATCTCCCACACACGCTGGTGAAAAACCTCCTAACTCCATTTGAGCTTGATTTTGGAAAAATGTTAGTACTATAATTGAGAATTATTTATTGGCAGTTTTATGTACCCCGCATATTTGCATAGGCCGTACAATTCGAAATCATGATTGGTTGAGTGCCAAATCAAAATATCATGCCGACTGATTAAATTAATGTTATTGAATGGTAAAGGTCATTCTCAAATAAGTGTTTCTGTTCAGAATATGCGTTTTTGCTTGTACCTGTAAAAATATTGTTTGTTTCAGTTTTTATTTATTTATTTAAAGTCCTTTACTGTCAAAACTGAATTACTTTGGGCTTTTGCGTTTACAGAACCAGTAACGGGAAGAGCTCCGTCATTAATGCCATGCTCTGGGATAAAGTGCTGCCATCTGGAATCGGACACACCACCAACTGCTTCTTACGGGTGGAAGGCACCGATGGAAACGAGGCTTTCCTGCTCACCGAAGGATCAGATGAAAGAAAGAGTGTTAAAGTAAAAATTCTACTTTCTTAATTGTCATAAAGTCTTTCCTAATTTGAATTTGACTAGTCTTTGGGTGTGTCTGACCTGTTGAGTCAGATAAGACCCATGCAATGGGAAGTTGGCCTCTTGCATAACACCGTGCATCTCTCCATAGCAACCTTAAATGAGCTTTGCTCACTGTAGGTGTTATTGAGGGTGTGTAATCTCTTCAGTGTCAAGTGTCTTACAAGTGAGAAGACGCCCTGTAGAGGTGCACTTGTGTTCTTATGGATTTCATGACCACCAAGACTGCAATTGTGGCCATGAAGTGTTGCAATTTTGACACAGCCGAAACTATTCTTATTCTGAGTAAACCTATGTTGTAGACTACACACGTTCTGTTCCAAAGTCTTGTGAGCTGTCTATGAAGGCAGCATGTTGGTCATCAGTCAAGTTAATCAACATCAATGTCCTTCATGAAGAAGACAATGCCAGATTTTGTAAGGAAAAGCTTATGCATTTCATAATTGGTCCAATCCAATTTTAGATTCTGAGATTTCTGTGTGTTTATATACCGTATTTTCCCACATATAACCTGCAGACGCAGATAATTCGCACCCTCAAATAGCCCGTGGGTTTTGTGTAAAAAATTGCGGGCATAACCCGCACCCTTATATAACCTGCACCCATAGATTGATGAATTCAGCAGCACGTCCCTTTCAAGCAAGCGATTCTACAGGTGTTGATCATCAGATGAGATGAGAAGAGCCCGTCCTCATGCAGCACAGCCAATCACGTCTTCCTGCATGATTGACAGGTCAGACAGCCTATCAGCACCAGCTTTCAGAGTGACAGTACAAGCACCAGAGACAACAACCCTCGCAAGAAAGAAAAACAGAAAGAAAATACTGGAAAAAAACCTTACGTCCTTAGGGACGTAATAAATATATTGAAATATTATTATGTGTAAAAAAAATTGGGATATAGCCTGCACCTGTATATAACCCGCGCCCCCCGGGGTTTGTAAAATCTGGTTTAACCTGCAGGTTATCTACAGGAAAATACAGTATATAAATGAACCTTAAACAAATTGATTGATTGAGGTGTTTACATGAATACTTTTGAGTGCTTGTTTAATGCAGCTAATGAGAAAATAAATACAAGATGTAGAATGAGGTGAGAGAAGTGTTGTGAATATCATGATTTTGTTGAAAGTTTAGCTTAGACCTTTTAAAGTAAGGCAATGTTACGTCCCTTTTGTGGTCTCACTGGTTATGACCGTGTTAGAGGGATAGTTCAGATACTCTAGTGCAAGTGTGTGAGTGTCTATGGTTTCTAGTTACAACGTGTAATTGAAACATTTCGAATGCGATGCCTCATCAGATGTCTTTAGGTCAAATGCTCTCAATGCTGGAGTTTTTGTTCAAAATTGGGGAAAAATCGACATTGCTCAGCATCATTTAACAGCATGTTAGCATCAAACTCTATAAATAAGTTTATAAACCAGTTGAGTTTCATGTTTAAAGTTTTAAAGACGTCAGAGTTTCAGTTGATATGAAGGTACTTTGACTATAGTCAAAAGTAAATTAACATCAGGACCTGAACTGTAAATGCGTCCTAAAAGTGTGATTTTTATGTAGCAGAATTTGTATCTGATTTGAGCGACACTGATACTTTCATCAATCTATTGTGCTTCAAGTTTTGTCATGGAGTCTGATCAGATGGGTAAACATTGATGTGATCTGTGATGAGCAGTAAGGCAGGAAGCTGTGTTGGGCTAAATGAACGTCTCTAGATCTTGGCTGACTGTACACAAGTCTATATTTACACCCACATGCTTTTTCCTGCCAGCTGTCACAAGGTCACACATTTTTGTCATTTAGGACTTCTCTCATGACCTTTCCTCTGCATGGATATATTGCACGGCCGAGGAAGCGTGCACGCTATGCTTAAAAGCATATTGTTTTCTGTGTAGAAGAATGCTGGGAAGGATGTCAGCATGTCCCCAGAGGACACAATTAGATGAATATTTGTGGCATAATTTTAGTTCTTTTAAATTCTTCCATTTAAACCTTTAGAAACAAGACTAAATAAAATGTATAGGTTGATATAGGGAAAAACAAGAGACATGTCGACTTGTAAATTTGCACATACAATAGATGAAGCATTACATCAGCAGCTAACAATAGCTGTTTCCATCCACGTATGGTTGTGAATTTTAGGCTTTCACATAAAAACACTGAATGGAAGCGTCAAGATGTATATAAAATTGCACAATAAATTAAAATAGTTTTTTAATTCAAATCATGCACATAAACTGTAATAGAAACGTTTACCAAATAAAGTTGACGATTGGCAAAAAAACTCATGTGACTTTGCCTCAACAGATCATGTGGCTGGATAACTGGATTAACCAGCTGGACTCCCAGAACTGTCTCACACGATTGCGTTCCCAAACAGCAGGCACTCTCCTCTGAATGTAGGATGACACGGCAGCTTTTATTATACTGTTTCATTTGTGCGTTCTTTACTTCATCTGAGCATGGGATAAAAATTTAGCTTTTTTGGCAGTTGTACCTCAGGAATGTTAAATTCTTGATTTTGATTGGTCGACAGCTTAGTGCTTAATTCACAACTTTGGCTATTTGAAATGTTGAGGATTTTTTTTTTCATCAAAAGTAATTTGTGGCTCGTTTGAGCTCTAGATCTCGTGATTAACATGTTTCATTGATTGCCTGGTGACCTTTTGTGAAATCAGGGATCTGTCTACAGCATAGGTGTCAAACTCAAGGCCCGCGGGCCACATCCGGCCCGGCGTGTAATTATGTCCGGCCCGCGAGAGCATTTTATTAATGGCCCGCGAGATGTCCCGCGCTCCAGCTGACTCGCCGAACACTTCCTGTATTAAACAGGAAGTGGCTAATTATGCTTCGCGCTCGCGCTAGTACCGCGCGATTGTTATTGTCCATTATCCATAACTGTTCAGGCTCGGTACACAGTGCTTGTGCGCGAAATTCAGGTGTTGATCATCGGATGAGAAGAGAAAGAAACGTCTTCTTGCATGATTGACAGGTCAGACAGCATATCAGCGCCAGCTGTCAGAGTGATAGTAAAAGCGCCAGAAAGAAAATACAGCGCAAAAAAAAAAAAACATTACGTCCTTAGGGACGTAACAAATATATTGAAATATTATTAAGTGTAAAAAAAATTGTGATATAGTTTGTAAAATCTGCTATAACCCATGGGTAATATGCGGGAAAATACGGTATATGTTTACTGACATACTGCCGGTAAACCCGTGTGTCTCATTTGCGGAGCTAATGTGGCAGTAATTAAATAATTTAATAAGACGGCACTATAAGACAAATGACATAAGAGCAAATTAAACTGAATGATTTGATTTGTTATTGCTGAAAAGCAAACATTTTATTTAGATTTCCAGGTTTTGTTATGCAGCATGTCCATATTTTGAATTTGTATAATTTTGACAGGATATATTTTTATGGAGAGCAAAATCTTTTATATATAAATCTTTTTAAGTTTTATATAAAATGACATAAGAGTAAAGAAATTTGAATGTTTGTTCTTTTAACTTTTACTTTACTTGTTTACTTTATTTCTAACTTGTATAATTTAGACAGGATATATTTTAATTTGTTTTAAAGTTTTTTTTAAAAATATTTTTATATTTTTAAGTTATTTAAGGTATAAGTTGATTTATTCCAGAATAATATTTCTGTCTGTTTTTATTCACATCTAATTTAAAAAAAGGTAAGTTTTAAAAGTTTAGTTTTAGTGTTTTCAATAAATGTTTATCCTGTTCGGCCCGCGACCTAAATTTTTTTTGGGATTTTGGCCCCCTGTGCAATTGAGTTTGACACCCCTGGTCTACAGTCTTAACATGGTTATGTTGACTTCTATATACACAGAACAATGCTCATTAGCTAAATTTAGCCTACAGAGAATGTGACCAGAGCGTATGGATGATAGATGATTTTAAGTGTGTGTATGCACTCTTCGTTATGTGGGACACAGTTGTTCTTTTAATGCTTTTTGCAGTGTCCGAAAGAGGCCATTTCTGTCCTGACTGCATGTACACACAATGACATGAACAGAAGCAAAGGTCGTACATTTCCCCAAGTCTTGTAGGTTTATTCCATGTGGGATCCTTTACTCTCTGATCTATGCTTACGACTGGTGTTAGTCGTCATATTCTAGCCTATGAGAAGTGTACTTATTTACATATTATGTGAGCAAAGATGGAGTTGGTTGGTGATAATGGAAAGTCACATTGTTTAGGAAGTATTTCACCAAAAAGTCCCATATCTGACAGGCAAACTTTGATGATTCTACCAAACCCCACGTTTACCAGAACTCTACTGGTTAATAAGTACTACAAACAAACCGAAGTAAAAAACAAACCTGAAGCTGAAGAAGCCTAAATGTTAACGGAAAAGACCTGCAAACCTGAGTGACTGAGCGAGAGACAGAGAGAGAAAGAGAGCTGTTCTCTTCTCAGTGTTCTGCATGTGAATGAGCAGGGCAGGACACAGCAAATCTGTATGTGTAGGGGAGGGGCGCTGTGACTAGCCTATCACAGAACGCAGACACAGTCAGCTACCTAATGAGGATTTTTATTCAATCCGAGCACAGATATTGACTCGTATGATACTCGTACTACAAAAGTGCTTTATCTGTACCGGATACTCGTTTCAGATGCTGGCTCAACTCTAATAATAAAAAAATGGGGAAACCAGGCTTTTATTTTCTTCATATGATCTCTGACTATCTACACAATATCATTGTTTATTGGCGCAACCCTACTTGCCACCACGGATGTTTAGCTGTCCAGCTTTTTAGGTTGATAATCTCACACCTATAGATTTTATACATTTTGTCAGAGTTTTAAAACGCCTTTTTTGTGTAGCTAGAAGTTTGAGTTCACATGGCCTCTAATCATGTCGCCCAAGGTTGAGTCTATGATCATCTTTACTTTAGCTGTTATTGCTGGATGAAACTTTGTCGGATTTGTTTGTTTCATTTCCCTGAACCCCCCCCCTCCTTTACCATTCACTTGCAAACCAGAATCAACAGGTTTGCAACAAGGTGTGCAAAACGGACAAACACTGACAGAAAGTGAGGGAGCTTTAACTGATTGTTACAGACCAGCCATTTGATCTGTTACATGAAAAGAATGAGAACTAAAATCTAAATGTAATTCAAAAAATATTGCCTCAATAAATAATTGGCAACAGACTTAATCTCCACAAAACCTCAGAAGTAAACGTGTGTATTCTGTGTTTAATGAGGTGATTGAAGGGAGGGTTTTCTGTGCTGATTGCAGTACACTAAACCACAGTTGTGAGATGTTGCGGCACTAAGATATTTGACTAGCAAGAGTTGTTCGTCACCAGTTCCAGACAAACCATAGCACTCACTAGCTTGGTTCTGTGAGCCAAAGCAAAACCAATGTCACTCTTGTATGGAGCAGAAACATCACAACCTCTGTATCTGTTTTCAGGCCTTTCCACTTTGATCTCTCCAGGGATGGAAAGCATTTTAACGCATGTCCTAAAGCTCTTGCTCGATCATAACCCAGGCATCTTCATCCACTAATATTCCTCTGACCTTCTCTCTTTTGTAATGTCTCTCAGCCATCACTCTTTCTACAGTCTTTCTTCAAGTCTCCCTCTTGCTCACTCTTTCTCCTCCCCTATCATGCGTGGACACGCCCCCTACTGCTGATTGGCTGCAAGTGTGTTGTGCTGCTCGGTCTAATCCACTTAAAGTAATCTGTGCTGAAATTATTAAACTAGCTGTACCTACTAATCAAGTCAACAACATGATCATTCAGGCCGATCCCTGGGAGCTTTATATGTTGGGAACTCTGGCTAACCTGTGTGCTTGTATGTACAGTATGTCATAAGTATTTGAAAAGAGAGACAAAAATCATGTTTTTCATGACAGGACTCCTTCAATGTCAGTCCATTTTAAAATAAAGTGTGTGTGTGTTTTGGCAGACGGTGAACCAGTTGGCCCATGCCTTGCATCAGGATGAGGATTTGGATGCAGGCAGTCTTGTGTGTGTCATGTGGCCTAAAGCAAAGTGTGCACTGCTGCGTGATGACCTGGTGCTTGTGGACAGGTAAACTGGACAGGAGTGTTTTTAGGCTGTGAGGCCTGAGACGTTCTGACAAATAATTTATTATCAGAAATGTTAGTGTCATTTAACATTCCACCCAATACATTGCCTGTTTTCTTTTAAAGATCTAGTATTTTCTGTGCTGCACATAGTAAACTTTGTTTGCATATATTTTCTTCGCTAGATTCTATTTTTAATAATAATGTGATGTTTAGTGGCATTATGTGCACCTACTTCTTGCATAAGAAGTCGTATTAGTAAAATCTGTCCGTCTGAAACTTGTATCACATCTTCCTTTTCAAGTCCCGGCATCGACGTCACAACAGAGTTGGACAGCTGGATTGACAAATTCTGCCTTGATGCTGACGTTTTTGTGCTGGTGGCTAATTCAGAGTCGACTTTAATGCAAACAGTGAGTTTGTAAAAAAATCTAATTAATTGTGTGAGCAGAGGCTTTACACAATATCTTCTGTATGTTACAACCTTATAAACAAAGGTCCATAATGTCCAGTACAGATTTAATGTGATAAGATTTGTGTATAAATCTTTATTGCTAAATGTCAAGCATGAGTCAGTTGTATTTTCTTTTTATTGTGAGGTTGTCAAGTCATCTTAAAGTGCACTCGCTGGTGTCAGTTTATTAAAATATGGCTACCCTCTCCCCTGCTCTCTTAAAGGAAAAATCATTCTTTCACAAAGTGAACGAGCGCCTCTCCAGTCCCAATATCTTCATCTTGAACAACCGCTGGGACGCCTCAGCCAGCGAGCCAGAGTACATGGAAGAGGTGCGACACACACGACACGCATTCTCAGTCTGTTTTACAGAGTTAAACCTGATGCTGTAATCATGATTTTAGATTTTGTCGAAATGAGGGACAAGTTTATGTCAGTTTTGCATATTGAATCAAGCAAGCACAAATTGGACCCAAAAAAGGTAAAGGATGCACTGTGTTTTTGCACTCTTCTAATGAAGGTTGTGTGTTTGTCAGGTGAGACGGCAGCACATGGACCGCTGCACTAGTTTTTTAGTGGATGAGCTGCGGGTGGTGGACCGCGCTCAGGCCGGTGATCGGATCTTTTTCGTCTCTGCTAAAGAAGTTCTTCAAGCGCGGGTCCAGAAAGCGCAGGGAATGCCTGAAGCAGGTGGATTTGTTACAGCAGGGCTTCCCAAACTCTTTTGTTGTCTTTTGTTGGGGTTGCAAAAAAGCATCGAGAACCCATATTAACATATAAGACGCAGACGCAGATAATCCACACACTCATATAGCCAGCGGGTTTTGGGTTTTTGTGTAAAAAAATCGTTGGCATAACCCGCACCCATAGATTGATGAACTTTTTTTGTGTAAGATCACATTTCGAATTTCAAATGTTGCTCGCATGACTTCAATTATCATAACTGTTCAGGTTCAGTACACAGTGCTTGTGCGCAAAATTCACACAATGAAAAAAATAAACACAAGCCAGAATCGGAACAAAAAGCAGTCTCTCCCGCTACGCTGTGCACGTCCCTTTAAGAAGCGTGGATGAGATGAGAAGAGCCTGCCCTCATGGCAGCACAGCCAACACGTCGTCTTGCATGATTGACAGGTCTGACAGCCTATCAGCGCAGCTGTCTGAGCGCCAAAGACAACAACCCTTGCAAGAAAGAAAAATGAACATTTATTGATGTACATGATGTGAGTTATTAAATGAGAATGTACATGCTATAGTTTTTGGTGTCTTTTTACACAAAAGTGTTGCCGCGATTTGTTTGATGACGCGATCGGCATTCATCTAAAAAAAAAAAGTCATTGGAGTGAGCGGACCGCGATCCACGTGCAAGGCAAACTCAGCGCATGCGCAGTGAACTAGGTATGCAAATTAGTCACCAAATAACTATGTGAAGTGGCGATTTTTGTCCCTCTTTTTTGCTCGATATTAGTGTTCGGCAACATTAACGAATCGACATTAAAGAATCGAAAATACGAGACAAATAGGGAGTTTGGCGCTTCGACATAATAGGATTCGCGAGTTAACCGTGACTCGAGATAAGTGAACTCCACTGTATTTTACAATATAACAACGTAAATTTGTTTAAATATTTTATTTAAATTTTAAAATGTTACTTTATATGCCAAAATTATACAGTGTTGTGATTTATTTTGTCATGTATTGTGATTTGAACTGCTATATGATAAACATTTCACTTTGTAGATGGACATTAAATCTCATATTGTGATTTCAGTTTTATTTCGATTAATTTTCCTGCCCCATTTATTTTAATGTTTCATTTGATGTAACTAATTATTAGTTTTTCATCATTTGTGAACCCTCATGCATTACAATTGAGTCAAACATTCTTTCATGTGAACATTGTAAACATTCATATGTACATTTAAACATTAAAGTGTTATTTTGAAAGGGCCGTTCTTGTTGTGTTTTCAGGCGGGGCTCTGGCTGAAGGATTTCAAGCGAGAATGTTTGAGTTTCAGAACTTTGAAAGACGTTTTGAGGTGAGTGTTGTTTGAAACTGTGGTCGTTTTAAACGTGTCTGTGTTTGTCTGACTGTGTCATACACATGTATGCTTACAGGAGTGCATCTCCCAGTCAGCGGTGAAGACTAAATTCGAGCAGCACACAATGAGAGCCAAGCAGATTTCAGAAGCTCTGCGTTTGATCATGGACTCTGTGCACATTGCAGCTCAAGAGCAGAGGTGTGTGTAAAGACACATGCTTTTCTTAGCAGTAATCCTGTACACTAAACACTGATCCACTGGTCACATTGAAATTAGCTTAGTGCCTGATTGTACTGTTATAATCTAAGTGATCTAAACGGTAGACTCAGATAATATCCACAAGGGATGGGCATTTTTGTCCATTTTTAATTGAAAATTTGAAATATTGGAATTAAAACAGTTAATTTTGACAAAAAAATATTGCATGCCAATCAAAATATGACTAGAAAAAGGACAGGAATACATAACGTTATTCTGGAATACTTGTGTGAGGGGAAACCGATGCCTATCCATTACAACTTATATAAAGAATTAGCCCAATTGTAGTCAATGTCAGTGGATTGCAGTTTGAGCTGATGCTGAAGAGTGTGAACACTAGTAAACCGATGCACAATACTAGCAGGTTAATAAACTCAGCCAAACACGTCCTATATCAGATCAACCGGATACATGCAACAAAAAAGGCAGGTGACAATTTACACTTGCATCTGCACCAAAGGACGCAAGTAAACGTGTTTGTCTGAATGCAGGATTACTGCGCTCAGTGTAATTAATAATCTCGCTATAATGTTATTGGTGCTGCATGTCTTGCACTCGAATGTATTTTCATGGTCAAAGTGATTCCAGGTGTCACTGCGAGCTTTATTTCTCCAGTCTGGACAGCACGCGCTCCTAACGATAACCAATCACACTTGAGCTACTGCCAAAAATGCAGCAAAAACCAGGAAATCATTGAAAAGAAAGACATTTGTGTTTTAGTTGCCGTCTTGCACATAGCTAATATCCAATATAATATAACTAATAATATATACACTTTTTACTTGTAAATAAATGTATTCAAAATTGTTATTTTTGTTAATGAGTTTTTTACTTGGTCTTTAAATTTTGTTAAAAGATTTGGTTTAGACTGGTATTGTGATCCTTGTCTTGCAATACAACTATTAGATTTGTTTTTTGATCAGAATAATTTCAAATATATTTTTCAAGTCAACTAAATTAATTGGTATGATTGATATTGTTATTCGTAGGAAAATAGATGTTATATTGAGATATTTGTGCATACAAATAAACACTTCTGTTTTTGATTGGTAAGATTTTTCTTGTTGTGGAAAGATTCTTTTCTCCAAGGCTGCATTTGTTTGATGAAATTACAGTAATATGGTGAAATATTACAATTTGCATTTTAATTGGGAAAATAAGCACCAATGTTTGAAATATAAAACGCATATATTTTTGTCAATGTTTTTTTCATCACTCTGCTGTATTTGTTACCATTTCATTGCATTAATATGTAGAAGCAAATTGCATGATAATTATTTATTTTATTTTGTATAATTCAAATAAGGTTTAGTCCGTTAGTCCATATTTTTAATCCGTGTTTTATAGTTTTCAGTCTACAGGGATACTCAACACGGAAAGAAGTGTTTGTTTACCTGTATCACACATTTCAGGAACAAACCAAATTGTTTTTAATAATACGGAACTGTTTGAATGATAGTTGACTATGCATAGACTAAATTTAACTTTTAGTATAATAATTTTTGTGTTTTGTTCAGAATTCATTGTTTAGAGATGAAGGAGGAGAGGGAGGACAGACTGGAGTTCATCGATAAACAGCTGGATCTGCTCACTTTGGACTGCAAGAGCAAAATCAAAAAGATCACAGAGGAGGTGGAGAAACAGGTGATGCTCCGTTTATCACTTTCTTGTCTTTTTCAGAAATGTTAGTAAGTGGATAAAATTGAACGCGTCTCTTTTGCCTTTCAGAGCTGAGCAAACCCAGTTAGAAAGATTGGGCTTAGGGTTAGGTTTAAATCAAGTGCACTGTACACATACAGTGGTGTGAAAAAGAGTTTACCCCCTTCCTAATTTCTTTCTTTCTTGTTGTCTTTGACTGACATTTAAATTTGTTTTAATGATCTGAAACATTTAAGCATGACAAAAAAGGGCAATCAGGAAGGGGGCAAACACTTTTGCACACTACTCTAGTCTGTGCATAAAACCGTACTCTGACCTACAACTTTGCACAAATCAGATTTCAAAAATCAATGAGTTCAGTTGGACTAAGTTCAGTTGGTTTTTGTATTAGTTTGGCTGAAATCTTGCATTTAAACTTAATGTAAACATACCTCAGACTTGACCTTTTTGGCACGTGAAGTCTAATAATACTATAATGATGGGGTAATGAATGTACTGCATTAAAGTATATATTTGTTTGAAATTTAAGATTCAAGCATGATAAAACTGGCATTTGAGAGGTTGTTTCCCCCTTTGAACCTGCTCTTCTGGATGTGTAGGTGTCTAATGCTATGGCAGAGGAGATCCGGAGACTGGCTGTACTCGTGGATGACTTCCACATGGACTTTCATCCTTCACAAGTGGTGCTCAAAGTATACAAGAACGTGAGTTGGCCTTCCTCCAATTGGCCACGCATGTCTTCTCTTTATTTGTATTCTCCTTTATCCACTGTTGTTTAGTGTCAACATTTAACTCTCCGTGTGGAAATTCCCCAGCTTCCCAAAAATGTCTTCAGAGCTTTTCAATGGAACAAGAACACATCCTTGTTAACTTTCAGTTTTACATAGAAGCAGTTAATGGTGATCATCTTAGGGTTGTGGGTAATGTGTGATCTTTAGTAGCTCTCATAAACATGGTGCTGATTTTATTGATTGATTTTAGGAGCTGCACAGGCACATAGAGGACGGTCTCGGCAGGAATATGTCGGAGAGATGCTCGAGTGCGATAACTGCAGCGCTGCAAACCACACAGACTGAAATGATAGGTCAGTATCTCTCCCATTGGGTGGGCTTTCAAACAGCTCAGACCAGGTTAACGAGACCCTTGTGGTGTTGCAGATGGTCTTAAGCCCCTGCTGCCCATCGGCATTCGAGAGCAGGTGGATAAGATTGTGCCCAGACAGTGCTTTGCCCTCTGCTACGACCTCAACTGCGACAAACTCTGCAGCGACTTCCAGGAAGACATCAGCTTCCACTTCTCGCTGGGATGGACCATGCTTGTCAACCGCTTCCTGGGGCCCAAAAACACACGCCGAGCCCTCATGGGCTACAATGACCAGGTAACACCTGCTGATTTTCAGTGTCCCGTGCCTTTAATCATTTAAAGCATCTTTTCAAAATGTGTCCAATATTCCATTGTTGTTTTTTTGTTTGTTTTAATTTTTAGTGTTAAAATTACGTTTTATTTTTATGAACTAGACAGTTATTAGTCTAATTGAAATCATGAACCGAATACAATTTAACAATGATTTATTAGAGTTAACAAATTGCATTTTTAGGGCCTTATAAAATACAGTAATACCTCTGTTTACGAGATTAATTCGTTCCAAGATCTCGTAACTCAAAATTCTCATACACTAAAACAATTTTCCCCATAAGAATGCACTAAAAATCACTCGATTCGTTCCACACGACCATAATTTTTTTTATGGTTTTACCCTATTAATTACAGTTAAAATGATAACCATTAAGATCTTGTATAAATACTAATTAATAATTGACATTTAAACTCTAAAAATACTACAATTTACTGTAACGCACTTTATCTTTGAGTAGCGTCGTTGCTGGCGTGAAGGAGACGAGAGGAGGGTTTTACTGCTTACAGGGAGAATTTCATCCCTTCTTTCTTCCTCATCTTGAGGTCATTGTCTGTATGCTGTACTGTACATATATATTTCACTACATGAACAATAGCGATCACAATTAATGTGAACAACACGAGGTAAAACCGCTTTAAATCACTTATAAAAGTATCACTGTGGCGAATGATGAACCAAACCGAGCGACGCTGAGAGAAAGAACGAGTGATAAAGGGATTGGAACCGCGTGACTGTGTTATGAATGAACGCGTGATGGGCTTTATGAGAGGCTGTCATTAGGATATTTCCAGTAAAACTGTGCGTGAAGATGCCGAGCGTTAGGCCCTTTCCACAAAAAATGTGCGTGGGTGAGAGAGAAATTTTACACCGATTTGACTTTCCATGCTCGTACACTGATTTGCTCGTATACAAAGTCACTCGTAAACCGAGGTATTACTATATATTTTTATTTTTTCATATATTCCTTGTTATCCATTAAAAAATTACATTTTAGTAATGAAAGTAAATGTCCAATCCTTTGAATTTATAAAACTTTATCAATTGAATTTGATTGAAAAGCATTACAATAATATCACCCTATATATTTTTTTAAGTGTCTTTATTTTTCTGGATGAAATGCAGATTTATTATATGTGATAAAACATTGTTTACATTGTTTTAATGTTATTATTTGACCAGTTGTCGTCATTTCGAAAAATAGTTAATGTGTTCATGTCCTCATACAGTGATATGAGGTTTTCTGCTCATCTTTGTGTTTTCCGCATCTCAGAATGGCCCTCCATCGTGTGTTGGTTGTGATTGATATAAGGGATGTGATCTGTGTCGGCAGGTTCCCAGACCCCTGGCCATCACTCCGGTCAGCACCAGTATGCCTCCTTTCCCTCAAGGATCCATGACCCAGGAAGAGCTGATGGTTTCTATGGTAACAGGATTGGCATCGCTCACCTCTCGGACATCGATGGGCATTATAGTCGTTGGAGGAGTGGTAAGAACAGACACCCCTACAACACATACACTGCGGTTCAAGGGTTTGGGATCAGTTAGGTCTCTTCTGCTTACCAAAGCTGCATTATTGAAATACACTACAGTTCAATTTAAAATAACTGTTCTGTTTTAATATAGTTATAGATGTAATTTATCAGGGATACCACTTTTTCCTGAACAAGTAGTAATATTTCAGAATATGCAGCTGTGGTGAGCGTAAGGGACTTGGATTGAGTGCGTTCACATGCGCCTCATAATGCCATTATAATGGGACTTTCACAGGTAAACTTTACCTCATGTGAACGCAACACTTTGATCAAACTAATGCGATTAAACTCACAATCATAGTAACCGTTTTAAACTATGTGGCGTACGCTGATTTTATTTAGCTTATCACTTTAATCTCACTATTTGTGGCTCTGACCAAAGTAGACGTGCTCGTGTTGTTCACAGCTTCATGAGTGAACGCTCAACATCTGCTTGTCTGATCCGTTCAGTCCCTATAACTGCTGGAGTGTTTGCTTTAACCGATGTGTGATTGTGTGTCAGATCTGGAAGGCCGTGGGCTGGAGGCTCATCGCTCTGTCTGTGGGTCTCTATGGTCTGCTGTACGTCTATGAGAGACTCACGTGGACTACCAGGGCCAAAGAGAGGACGTTTAAGAGACAGTTTGTGGACTACGCCAGCGAGAAACTGCAGCTCATCGTCAGCTACACAGGGTCCAACTGCAGCCATCAGGTTCAGCAGTGAGTCCGAGTCAAATCCATCTCTTTTATAAGTTGTGCAAGAAGTGGTCAAGCCAAGGTCTTTCTTTTTCTTTCTCTTAATAACACTAAAACTGGAATATTCAGATTTTATTATGCTTTTGTTCAAAATTTGGTTCAGTATGCTTTTCTGTGTGTGATCAAAAATACAATAAACATTTTTTAGGATTCTTTATTACAAGAAAGCTCAAAACAGTGTTTGATTGAAGTCTTTACTTTTGATCAGTGTAATTAATCTTGAATAGAAGAATAATTTATTTCGGGGAGTGAAAGAATACTGACCCCAGACTTCAGAATGGTAGTGTATATCCATCAAACAAACAAATCCCATCATGTAAGCTGGTAAAATAATGTCTGTGTGAAAGTCTTTTTCGGATCATACAAATCCTCTCAGTCCAGTTGAATCCACTGGAGGTTGTTTGGCAGAACCAGAGTTAATCTCAACCTTGATGCCAGTGCAGATGTTGTTATTCACTACCGCCCTCTGCTGGAGAGAAGAAATGAGCTTTGCTTGCTTTAGTTCTGTTCTCAGAAATGTGATTTCCAGTGATTGTCTCGTCTGAACGCAGGGAGCTGGCCAGCACCTTCTCTCAGCTGTGCCAGCAGGTGGACGTGACCCGACAGCAGCTGGAGGACGAGATTCAGGATTTAAACAGCAAGATTGAACAGTTGGACTCCCTGCAGAGTAAAGCCAAACTGCTCAGGTGAGAGTCTGTTCATCAACTCGAACATGTTTGATTATGCATTTGCTGTTGAGCAGGAGTAGATCTTATTACACTGACAGCATATACCGTATTTTCCCGTATATAACCCGCAGACGCAGATAATTCGCACCCTCATATAGGGTTGTGTAAAAAAAACGTTGGCATAACCCACACCTTTATATAATCCGTACCCATAGATTGATATTCAAGATAGTTCATGACGGCAATTACCCATAACTGTTCAGCTCGGTACACAGTGCTTGTGTGCGAAATTCACACAATAAGAAAACAAACACAAGTCAGAATCAGAAGAAAGAGCAGTGTCTCCCGCTGTGCAGCAGCTCGTCCCTTAAGAAGCGATTCTACAGGTGTTGATCATCGGATGAGATGAGAAGAGCCCGCCCTCATGCAGCACAGCCAATCACGTCTTCCTGCATGATTGATAGGTCAGACAGCCAATCAGCACCAGCTGTCAGAGTGACAGTACAAGCGCCAGAGACAACAACTCTCATAAGAAAGAAAAACAGAAAGAAAATACCGCAAAAAAACAGGGACGTAACAAATATATTGAAATATTATTACGCGTAAAAAATCTTGTGATATAGACCGCACCCCCCCCCCTGCGGGTTATATGTGGGAAAATGCGGTACACTGCAGTTCGACATTTTGCGGTTGATAACATTTTTAACTAAATGAATACTTTTATTAAAATTGATCAAAAGTGATAAGCTGCGAAAAAGTAGTAATTTATCACAATGACTTATTTAAAAAACAAATCCCAAACTGATTAGAAAATGTGAAATGATTAGCACAGATAATGAGTATTATTGTTGATGTTTGTGATTTTTGTCGTGCAGGAATAAAGCTGGCTGGTTGGACAGTGAGCTGAATATGTTCACCCAGCAGTATCTTCAACAGGGCCGATAGAGATTCTCCTCTCACACTGCTGCACTTTTAATATCTATTGCACATAATCTAACACTTAGCCATGCTTTCAGACATTTATTTGAGCCTACCAAATATCGGTCATTTCATGGTTTTTGTTTTTTTTGCCTTCAAGATTAGTGCCGTGCCACTTTGAAGAGCGCTTCCTTTTGTTTTTGTACACACTGATTCTTTTGTATTTAATACTGGGTTAATTATTTATTCTTGACATAAGAGTTTGTGTAAAGTGGTTGATCACTTTGAAGAATGTGTTATAGATTTTCTTTGCATGCCACAGCAAGTTGCAAAGAGTGAGATGTACATTTTCAATGGGATCTCGCATGCCTTGTATGTAGTCTGGCGGTGTGTGTCGATGGGATTCTCTTTGGTCTCTGGCTCAACTCTGCTATGCTTGACACGTGATGTTATTCAAGCATTCTGCTGTGTCTCCATTCCGTCAGTGTCAGTTTCATCCTGAATTACTGGTGAATTATCAATAATATTGTCACCCTGTTCCCAAAGTCTTGACCTGGCTGACACTTTTGGCAACATTTAAAAAGATAAATTCAAAAAATCATTTTTTGAATATACGGCCATTTTCTAAACGACTCTGGTGGCAAAAAAGGTATAAATAGAATTTATGTATTTATTATTTTTTTTGAGTAATGTGACTTAATGAAATCAGCAATATTTTCTGATATGCCTTTTCAATTCCGCCCAACATAACTGCACCGTTTTACTACTACTCAATTGTTTATTAATAATATGGGATAAATAACATTAATGTAACGTGGTATTTATGAATTGGATAGGAAAGCTAGCTTTATGTAAACCTGGACACCAGTTAAGCTAAGCATATTATTACAAGTTCATCATACATTTATTCCACCTCTGAAATCTAATCTGCGAGATCAGACTGTCAGTTTGTGTGATTCATTACTAACCTGTTAGACTCACATGTGTATGGTGTATAGTGTGTTTGGTTGGATTATGAAGTTTACCAAGTGTTGAAGAAAGTGATCTGGAGCGCTCTTGTGATGTGCACTTTATATTTTGCTGCTTTTTGTCTTTATTTCCAGCAGGTTTATTAGGAGAATGGTACACTGAGCTATGTTAACAGTAATGTATAGATAAGCATGCAGACTGTTGTAATTTATTGTCATTCGCTGTTACTGTTTGAGGAAATAATAAAGTGACCCTGTTGAAAAATGAATTCCAGCCTGATTTGTCTTTGTAAAGGCCATGATAAATGTCTGTTTTTCCTCTAAAGAAACATGAGTGGCTGTTTCAGTATTTTAATGGCCAGACGAAAAATAAAATATTTGGGAAAATACATTTTTTGCAGTTCACATTTACTTGAGTCAGTAATAGCCTATTTATTTACGTACACAAACCCACACATTCATGTTTTATGGTGATGTTCCGTAGACCTAATGATTTGTATACTGTACAAACTCAATATTATACCCTTTGCCTAAACCGTCAGTTAATTTTCTGCATTTTGACATTTTACAAAAATCATCTTAAAATATTTATAATGTTTTCTTCATGCAGAACAAATTTTTTTATAATTTTGTCCCCGTAGCATAGGGTTTATCACGACGTGTGTGTATATAAGGAAGAGTGCGTGCAATCCCACATTCACTGGGGAGCTGAGCCGTCAGCAATTGAGGTGACTGGATGTAATCTCTCCGGCCCTCCTTCAGGGAACTGTAGTGATCTAGATGTTACTTATCAGTCAGTTATATTCTACATTATGTCAAAACTCCACTATTGCTGCGCCTTGGGTTAGACTTTCCTTTGCTCCAACGGCATGGGTGGGGATGACATGGCTTTCTCTTTCTCACGGCGAAAGTCAATCTCTTGAGATTTTGGATAGCACTGGGACCAAGAGGAGATGCTATGGAGGCCACATCCTACGTGCAGAGATGCATCGTGTGGAAATTATACATAAAGACTGGCCATCTGGGCAGTGCTACTATGGAAGGTCTCTGCAGGAGGTTCAGCCTAGTAAGGGGAAGTCAAAACCATGCAGAGATGACTAAGGTTCTGCCAGGGAAAGACACCGGCTCACCGAGAGGGGAACCATAGTTTGGAAGAATACACATGAGACACCGTAGAGATTGCAACATATGGTATAGTGGGTACGGAAAGTATTCAATTTTTCACTCTTTGTTATATTGCAGCCATTTGCTAAAAAGTTAATTTCCCTCAATATTCACACAGCACCCCATATTGACAGAAAAAAACAGAATTGTTGACATTGTTGCAGATTTATTAAAAAAGAAAAACTGAAATATCACACCCTTTGCTGTTACACTCATATATTTAACTCAGGTGCTGTTCATTTATTCTGATCATCCTTGAGATGCTTCTACACCTTCATTTGAGTATGTGTTTGATTATACTGATTGGGCTTGATTAGGAAAGCCACACACCTGTCTATATAAGACCTTACAGCTCACAGTGCATGTCAGAGCAAATGAGAATCATGAAGGTCAAAGGAACTGCCTGAAGAGCTCAAAGACAGAATTGTGGCAAGGCACAGATCTGGCCAAGGATACAAAAAAAAAAATGTCTGCAGCACTTAAGGTTCCTAAGAGCACAGTGGTCTCAATAATCCTTAAATGGAAGATGTTTGTCTCGACCAGAACCCTTCCTAGAGCTGGCCGTCCGGCCAAACTGAGCTATTACGGGGGAGAAGAGCCTTGGTGAGAGAGGTAAAGAAGAACCCAAAGATCACTGTGGCTGAGCTCCAGAGATGCAGACGGGAGATGGGAGAAAGTCAACCATCACTGCAGCCCTTCACCAGTCGGGGCTTTATGGCACAGTGTCCCGACGGAAGCCTCTGCTCAGTGCAAGACCCATGAAAGCCTGCATGGAGTTTGCTAAAAAAACACCCGAAGTACTCTAAGATGGTCAGAAATAAGATTCTCTGGTCTGATGAGACCAAGATAGAACTTTTTGGCCTTAATTCTAAGCGGTATGTGTGTTGAGAAAACCAGTCACTGCTCACCACCTGTCCAATACAGTCCCAGCAGTGAAGCATGGTGGTGCAGCATCAGCTGTGAAGTGTTTTTCAGCTGCAGGGACAGGACGACTGGTTGAAATTGAGGGAAAGATGAATGCGGCCAACTACAGGGATATCCTGAGCGAAAACCTTCTCCAGAGCGCTCAGGACTTCAGACTGGGCCAAAGGTTTAGCTTTCCTCAAGACAGTGACCCGAAGCACACAGCTAAAATAACGAAGAAGTGGCTTCACAACAACTCTGTGACTGTTCTTGAATGGCCCAGCCAGAGACCTGATTTAAACCCAATTGAGCATCTCTGGAGAGACCTAAAAATTGCTGTCCATCAACGTTTACCATCCAACCTGACAGAACTGGAGAGGATCCCCAAATACAGCTGTGAAACGTGTCAAACATTGGTGGCTGATTGTTCCAGACGGACCGTTTTTGACTGCTGCACTGCTGTTTCCTGTCTGCTCGAGTGGATTGCGTTTGTAGCGTCGTATAAACTTGTTTTTGTTTTAGATCTTAAACTCGACGTTCGTTTATATTGCTAAATACAATATTAGATTATTTAATACATTGTAATTGTTAGCTTTTATCTAAGTCGCTAAACGCGTTAGCATTGTGCTATCTTACTGTCCGTGCATACAGCGTTTCATGTCATCTTCTCTCGAAATTGTTACTTGCACTTCCTGCTTCATGCATAGTCTTTCTGTCTCTGTCAGCTGATTCATAATTGTCGGTGATTTTAATATCCATGTAGATAATGAAAAAGACGCATTGGGATTGGCATTTAGAGACATTTTAAACTCTATTGGAGTTACACAACATGTATCAGGACTCACTCATTCTCGTAATCATACTTTAGATCTAATATTGTCATATGGGATCAATGTTGATACTGTTCAAATTCTGCAGCAGAGCGATGACATCTCAGATCATTACTTAGTTGCGTGTAGATTACCTTTAGCCAAAGTTGAAAAACAAACTCCTTGTTATAAATATAGTAGAACTATCACTCCTAACACAAAAGATAGCTTTATAAATAATCTTCCTGATCAGTTTCATATACTTAGCATCCCAGATTGCCTAGAAGAACTTGATGTTGCAACAGAAACTATTAACTCTCTCTTTTCCAGCACTTTAGACACTGTTGCTCCGTTGCGCTTAAAGAAGATTAAAGAAAATAGTCCAACACCGTGGTACAACGAACACACCCGGGCCCTCAAGAGAGCAGCCAGAAAAATGGAGCGGAGCAGTTCTATTGCATTCAGGAAGGCCTTAAAATCAGCTAGATCTACTTACTTTTCTACCCTCTTAGAAGAAAACAAATACAACCCTAGGTATTTATTTGATACAGTGACTAAATTAACAAGAAATAAAGCCTCAACCCCAGATGCTTTAAATAGGCACATCAGTAATGACTTCATGGACTTCTTTACCTGCAAAATTCATAATATTAGAGAGAAAATTATAACCATGCAACCGTCTACTACATTATCACAAAATACAGTACATTTTAGTGTCCCTGAAGAAAAATTCCACTCCTTCATTGCTATTAGGAAGGAAGAATTGTTTAAACTCGTTAAATCATCAAAATCAACAACATGTAGGCTAGACCCAATACCAACTAAGCTACTGAAAGAGATGCTTCCAGAGATCATAGATCCTCTTCTTAATATTATTAATTCATCTTTGTCATTAGGATACGTACCAAAAACCTTTAAGCTGGCCGTAATTAAACCGCTTATTAAAAAACCACAACTTGATCCTACAGAATTAGTTAATTACAGGCCGATATCAAATCTACCTTTTTTGTCAAAAATTCTAGAAAAGGCACAACTCTAGAAAATCTTCACAACTATGTTCCTTTCTAGAAAGAAACAGCATCTACTAGGATTTCCAGTCAGGATTTAGACCATATCATAGTACTGAGACTGCTCTCATTAGAGTTACAAATGATTTGCTCTTATCATCCGATCGTGGTTGTATCTCTCTGTTAGTGTTACTGGACCTTAGTGCTGCATTTGATACAATCGACCACAAAATCCTTCTCAATAGACTTGAAAATTATGTTGGAATTAGTGGAGTTGCATTAGCCTGGTTCAAATCGTACTTATCTGACCGTTATCAGTTCGTAGCAGTAAATGAGGAGATGTCATATCGGTCACGGGTTCAGTAGGGAGTTCCTCAAGGTTCAGTACTAGGACCATTGCTCTTCACCCTGTACATGCTTCCTTTGGGTGCAGTTATTAGGAAGCATGGCATTAGCTTTCATTGTTACGCCGATGATACTCAGCTCTATATTTCTTCTCATCCTGATGAAACGTACCAATTCACTAAATTAACAGAATGCATAACTGATATAAAAAATTGGATGACTAATAACTTTCTACTGCTTAATTCTGAAAAAACAGAGATTCTAATTATTAGACCAAAAAGTTCTGCACGTAATAATCTAGACTACTGCCTAACACTCGATGGCTGCTCTGTCAAGTCTTCGTCGTCAGTAAGAAACCTGGGTGTGCTCTTTGATACCAATCTTTCATTTGAAAGCCATGTTTCTAGCATCTGTAAAACGGCACTCTTCCATCTTAAAAATATATCTAAATTGCGACAAATGCTCTCTAAGACAAATGCGGAAAAGTTAGTTCATGCGTTCATGAGTTCAAGGCTAGAATATTGTAATGCTCTACTAGGTGGTTGCCCTGCACGCTTAATAAACAAATTCCAGCTGGTCCAAAATGCAGCAGCTCGAGTTCTTACTAGAACCAGGAAGTATGAGCATATTAGCCCAGTTCTGTCAAACCTGCACTGGCTTCCTATTAAACACCGAATACATTTTAAAATCTTGCTAATTACTTACAAAGCATTAAATGGTTTAGCTCCACAGTATTTGAGCGATCTCTTAACACATTATAGTCCTTTGCGTCTATTGCGATCCCAAAATACTGACCAGCTTATAATACCTAGAATATCGAAGTCAACTGCTGGCGGTCAATCCTTTTCCGATTTAGCTCCTAAACTCTGGAACAGTCTTCCTAAAACAGTTCGGGAAGCAGACACACTCTGTCAGTTTAAATTTAGACTAAAAACACATCTCTTTAACCTGGCATACACATAACACACTATACATACATTTTTAATCCAAATCATGTAAAATGATTGTTAGGCTGCATAATTTAGATAAGCCGGAAACGGGGACATTCCCATAACATCTGATGTACTCGATACATCAGAAGAAGAATGGCATCTACGCTGATATTGGTCTTTATTCCGAGGTTACCGTGGGCAGCTGGATCCGGGCCGTATCCAGATCAGATGAAGGACCTGGACACGAGCACAGCACTGCCCTGAAGTGTCTGCGGAGACCGTGACTCTACTAGACCCTCCCCTGTGACGATCATGAACCCATCTCTAACCGGACCAAATTGGACTTCATATTGGACTTGAATTGTTGTATAATAATCATGCACGGTTTGGCTGCTGGCCAGAGGAGAACTGGTCCCCCGACTGAGCCTGGTTTCTCCCAAGGTTTTTTCTCCATTCTGTTCTTCATTCGTTACGTCACCTGCCGGAGTTTTGGTTCCTTGCCGCTGTCGCCTATGGCTTGCTCAGTTGGGGAAACTTAACACTTAAAATTCATCAATTGTATTGATTCGCCTGCTCGTTTAAAGCTGCTGTTCAACCAAACAAACTTTGTTTATATTGTTTTTCCTGTGACCACTGTAAAGCTGCTTTGAAACAATCTACATTGTAAAAAGCGCTATATAAATAAAGGTGACTTGACTTGACTGTGAAAAACTTGCATCTTTCCCAAAAAGACTCATGGCTCTATTAGAGCAAAAGCTGCTTCTACTAAATATCTGAATACTTTCAGGGTGTCTGAATACTTTCAGCTTACTAGCCCACTGTATGGACTAGAGCCTAGCACAGGATAAACCATTAGGCATACCATGGGCTACTAGGCCTGGCATTGGACTTCTTCACATCTGACATCTGGTTTGCTAGCCTGAGGAGTGGAATAAGCGCACGCAACTGGTCCTTAGAGGGGAATGGCAGAGCACACCTAGTGTGGCCTTTGGGATACCGGCTACTGGTGGCGAATACATGGGAGGACACTGGCTCTATACAGAGGTTATGAAACCTTGCAAATGTGCAAATACAATGTTAATCTTGCATTTCTGGTAGAGTGCACCCTCACCCACTTTGTATGGCAAGATGATGATTTGCACTATCCAATTGGCCAAACTGCTTGGAGACAGCCATTCCCTTCTGTTGTCCTCCATCACAGTCAAAGAGCTGGTCTGAGGTCCTGAGGCTCTCGAGCACGACACTCAGTTTCAGCTCTGGTTCATACTCGAACAACGAAGAGGGCAATGCAGCCGGGTCGGAGGACTCCAGTCCACTCTCTGATGCAGTGATCGACCTCTGATCCTTCGCTGGAGGCCCGAATGAATTACTGGAACCCAGATGAGATGGACCAGCAATCTCATCCACAGTTCCTCAGCTTGCAAGAGGAGTGAGGGGCCCACGGATATTGGGATGGGAGGTTTGCCCCCCACTGTGATCCTCGGGTCACCCTGCAAGAAACTAGCAGACACTCCTAATCGGGCTATAGGAGTAGGGGACTCTTTAGAGCACTGTTTCTCAACCAGGGGGTCGCGAGAGTTTTACTGTGTTCCAGGGGAGTAGCCAGATTTTTTTTTGAAGGGGCCCATCTTAAAATGAGGGGCAAAGATTGTTGGCGAGCATAACATAGTCGGCAGGATTCGAACCTGTGATGGGAAACCCCAATGGATTTCTAGTCTAGCGCCTTAACCACTCTGCCAGAACTAGTTACGATTCAACGCGCAGCGCGCCAATCTTGACTTTGGGGGTGCGTTGCAATCGTTTTGTGCAGAGGGCGATATGTGCTTTTAATTCCGTTTTCACAGTTGCGATTTTAAACAATTGAAAATCTGAGGGGGCCGAACATGTAAATGAGGGGGCCCAGGCAAGCTGATTTTAATGTTCATACATCGCGTCTATTTTCGAAATTTCCGGAAAATCAGCGATATATTTATTTTATAATATATACATACGTAATGAAAAAAGTCCGCGAAGTCGTGAATCCGCGATGGTCGAACCGCGAAGTAGCGAGGGCTCACTGTATATTAAATATGGATTTACTACGTCGGACGAAAAACCACAATGCGTTGAGTGTGGTGAGGTCTTAGCAAAGGAGTCCATGAAGCCATCAAAACGTCACCTTCAGACTAAACATCCAACATGTGTCGGTAAACCTGTGGATTACTTTGTGCGAAATCACGATGTACTTAAAAGACAGCAAAGCAGTATTGTGTCGCTCACGACAGCTTCGAACGCGCAAGTCGTGCAACAAAGTTTCTTCTGCCATTTAGCACTACCTATCTTTGGGAGTCGGGATTTTCGACGGTGACTGCAACGAAAACAAAAGGCAGGATAGACTGACAACTTCTAGTTTGAGTGCGACACTACGAGTGGCCCTTTCCCCAATTTCACCGCGTCTGGATATCATCGTTTCAGAGCAGCAGTCTCAAATGTCACATTAACGTGTGTGAACGTGAGTGAAAATAAATTAATCAGTTCGTTTCATAGTCTGCCTAATTTTTGAAAAAGTGTTTTGTGAATTTAATTATGAGCACACACAGTATAGGTCTAACAAATTATTTCATTATTTTTCATTACTTATTATTTACTATTTTTATTTTATTTATTTCTAGCCTTAGTGGGTCGTAGGACTGTCATACAAAAAAAAAGTGGGTCGCAATAGGCAAAAGGTTGAGAAACCCTGCTTTAGAGTCTCGATGGTCTTTTACAAAAACACAATTTTCTCAGCTCTTTGCTTAAAATGTCGTTTACCCACATTTAAGAGTTAATAAAAAACAGATATATAACATTTTTGTTATTGTTGTTTGTTTAAAAGTACAGGCTTTATATATTTTATATTGTATTTGATATAGGCCTATTGTATTATTTTGTTGAATATATATTTTCAGATATGTATTCAACAAAATATTCAGGAGGCAATGGCATTTTTTTAAAGCTTAAAAATGTGGCTGGTAACTTTTTTTTAAAACGTGGAAATAATGCAACTTAAAAGGCATTTAACATCAATCAATGTTGTCAATATATGTTTTTTTAAATGTTTTAGCTCTTTTTGTGAGTGTGAAACAGTGTAGAAAAACTATCCAACATGTTTCTTCAATATTGACATGATTCTGATGAAAACACCTCAGATTTTCATTCTCAATCATTTCAGTAGCACTTTATTTTACAGTCCTAATATGCTATTATATTGTGTTATCTATCTATCTATCTATCTATCTATCTATCTATCTATCTATCTATCTATCTATCTATCTATCTATCTATCTATCTATCTATCTATCTATCTATCTATCTATCATCTATACTTATATTATTATTATTAGTTATTAAGTTGGCTGAGAAGCAGCCAACTTACTGTTGTTCGACTTAAACTTATTATTAGTGGTGCTCGCCTCGAGCACTACTATTACTATCTTACCAAGCCTATAATAATGATGGTGATTCCACCGCGCTCCTGTTCCTAGAGCGTTGGTCCCAGACCCATGAATGAGGCGTCAAAACGTGCGGCCGATTGAGGAGAGTGGTGCTCTATCTTTACAAAGCGATCGGGGGTACGATGTTTGCCCCAGGGGCGAAAAAGTACCGAAAAAAAACGCATGGACAATGATTTGAAAAATTCGTTGACTCTCAATAACTCTGAGTGAGGAATTTGTAAAAACATGAAACTCACCACATTTGAAGAGGCTGGCATGCTCTAAAAGAATATACCACACAATGGGGTAAAAGTTGCACCCCTGGGGTGCTAGAGCTGCCCAAACTTGCCCCATAGACATCAATGGTTTTTATTATTATTCTTCCTTCACTTTTTTTTCGGCGCGCTACTCCTCCTAGGTGTTTTGTCCTAGACCCATGAATAGGGCAACAAAACGTGCGGCCTATTGAGGAGAGGTGTGCTATATCTTTTCTAAGGGATCAGGGGTACGATGTTCGCCCCAGGGGCGAAAAAGCAGCCGAAAAAACGCATTGACTTAACATTGCGACCAACTTTGACGATTAATAACTCGGAGCGAGAAATTTGTAAAAAGATGAAACTCGCCACATTTGTAGAGGCTGGCAGGCTCTGTAAGAACATACAAAAAAAATGGGTAAAAGTTGCACCCCTGGGGTGCTAGAGCTGCCCAAACGTGCCCCCATAGACGCAATGGAAACGGAAATCCTAGAAGAGTATTTAAACGCGTTGCAAACGACTTTGACGATTAATAACTCGGAGCGAGAAATTTGTAAAAAGACGAAACTCGCCACATCTGAAGAGGGTGGATGGCTCTATGAGAACATACCACAAAATGGGGTAAAAGTTACACCCCTGGGGTGCTAGAGCTCCCAAACTTTCCCCATTGAAATGAATGGGGAAAACCGTCCCATGAAACACCATCTACTATGTGCATAGGGATTTTGAATTGAACATAGCTCTGCAGCACAGCGTCACAGAGACAAGGGGGAGGGCTCAATTTACTCAGGCGACCAATGAGTGTCTCAGGATCACTGGGAAGCTATTAAGCCACGCCCTAGCAACCATTTAGAGCACCTTAGCAACCCATCCCATAGACTTCTATTCAAATTGATCGACTTCTATCTCTGGATAGAACAGTCATAGAAATTTGAGGATGGGCTCGATTGACTCGGGGCTGCAAACTGCCAATCACCAACGTCTTGAACACTTCCTAGCCACGCCCTAGCAACCATTATGGATCACCTTAGCAACCAAATACAAAGTGAGATATCTTCAGTTCTGAATGTCGTAGAGGCATTCTGGTTGGTTTATATCGTTCATACTCACAAGGAGCCTTTGGAGGGACATCACTGGCAGACGCTAAGCCACTCCTTAGCAACCAAAACTAGTATCCTAGCAACCATTTAGCCAGACCTATATCTCCGCATCAGAAAGTGGTACAGACATGGGAGTTGGGTCAATTTGACAATCAGCCTTTGGAGTAACATCACTGGCAGCTGCCAAGAAACTCCTTAGCAACCAAACAGAGTACCCTAGCAACCATTTAGCCAGACCAATGTCTCTGCATCAGAAAGTCGTACAGACATGGGGGTTGGGTCTATTTGACAATCAGCCTTTGGAGTAACATCACTTCGAGCTGAAAAGCCACTCCTTAGCAACCAAATAGTTTACCCTAGCAACCATTTAGCCAGACCCATATCTCTGGTTCTAAGCGTCATAGAGACATGGGGGTTGGCTCTATTGACTCATGCTAGCAAACAGGACTTCCTACATGCTACATATGCTAGCAGTGAATAGCTACATGCTAATAGTGCCTAGCTAAGTGTTAGATTATGCTAATAATGCCATAGAAACCACCCAGAACAGCAGCCGCACCAGGCCCGGGGCGGATTTTGCCACTTCGAGCACCACTCACATTTTCTTCAGGAAATGTACATTCTAGTTAGTGGTGCTCGCCTCGAGCACTACTATTACTATCTTACCAAGCCTATAATAATGATGGTGATTCCACCGCGCTCCTGTTCCTAGAGCGTTTGTCCCAGACCCATGAATGAGGCGTCACAACGTGCGGCCTATTGAGGAGAGGTGTGCTATATCATTTGTAAGCGATCGAGTGTACGATGGTCACCTCAGGGGTGAAAAAGCAGCCAAAAAAAACGCATAGACAACGCATTGCTACAAACTTTGATGATTAATAACTCGGAGTGAGGAATTTGTAAAGAGATGAAACTTGCCACATTTGAAGAGGCTAGCAGGCTCTGTAAGAACATACCACACAATGGGGTAAAAGTTACACCCCTGGGGTGCTACAGCTGCCCAATCTTTCCCCATAGACACCAATGTTATTTATTATTAGTGGTGCTCGCCTCGAGCACTACTATTACTATCTTACCAAGCCTATAATAAGGATGCTGATACCACCAAATTTTCGGAGCGCTCCTCCTCCTAGAGCGTTGGTCCCAGACCCATGAATGAGGCGTCAAAACGTGCGGCCTATTGAGGAGAGGTGTGCTATATCTTTTGTAAGCGATCGGGGGTACGATGGTCGCCCCAGGGGTGAAAAAGCAGCCGAAAAAACGCATAGACAACGCATTGCCACAAACTTTGATGATTAATAACTCGGAGTGTGAAATTTGTAAAAAGATGAAACTCGCCACATTTGAAGAGGCTGGCAGGCTCTGTAAGAACATACCAAAAAATGGGGTAAAAGTTGCACCCCTGGGGTGCTACAGCTGCCCAAACGCGCCCCCATAGACTTCAATGTTAACGGAAATCCTAGAAGAGTATTTATACGCGTTGCAAACGACTTTGACGATTAATAACTCGGAGCGAGAAATTTGTAAAATGACGAAACTCGCCACATTTGAAGAGGGTGGATGGCTCTGTGAGAACATACCACAAAATGGGGTAAAAGTTGCACCCCTGGGGTGCTAGAGCCCCCAAACTTTCCCCATTGAAATGAATGGGGAAAACCGTCCCATGAAACACCATCTACTATGTACATAGGGATTTTGAATTGAACATAGCTCTGCAGCACAGTGTCACAGAGACAAGGGGGAGGGCTCATTTTACTCAGGCGACCAATGAGTGTCTCAGGATCACTGGGAAGCTATTAAGCCACGCCCTAGCAACCATTTAGAGCACCCTAGCAACCCATCCCATAGACTTCCATTCAAATTGATTGACTTCTATCTCTGGATAGAAAAGTCATAGAAATTTGAGGGTGGGCTTGTTTGACTCGGGGCAGCAAACTGACAATCAGCAATGTCTTCAACACTTCCTAGCCACGCCCTAGCAACCATTATGGATCACCTTAGCAACCAAATACAAAGTGAGATATCTTCAGTTCTGAATGTCGTAGAGGCATTCTGGTTGGTTTATATCGTTCATACTCACAAGGAGCCTTTGGAGTGACATAAATGGCAGCTGCAAAGCCACTCCTTAGCAACCAAATAGCGTACCCTAGCAACCATTTAGCTAGACCTATATCTCCGCATCAGAAAGTGGTACAGACATGGTAGTTGGGTCAATTTGACAATCAGCCTTTGGAGTAACATCACTGGCAGCTGCCAAGTCACTCCTTAGCAACCAAACAGAGTACCCTAGCAACCATTTAGCCAGACCAATGTCTCTGCATCAGAAAGTCGTACAGACATGGGGGTTGGGTCAATTTGACAATCAGTCTTTGGAGTAACATCACTGGCAGCTGCCAAGCCACTCCTTAGCAACCAAATAGTTTTGCCCTAGCAACCATTTAGCCAGACCCATATCTCTGCATCAGAAAGTCGTAGAGACATGGGGGTTGGGTCTATTTGACAATCAGCCTTTGGAGTAACATCAGTGGCAGCTGCTAAGCCGCTCCTTAGCAACTAAATAGTTTACCCTAGCAACCATTTAGCCAGACACATATCTCTGCTTCTAAGCGTCATAGAGACATGGGGGTTGGTTCTATTGACTCATGCTAGCAAACAGGACTTCAAACATGCTACATATGCTAGCAGTGAATAGCTACATGCTAATAGTGCCTAGCTAAGTGTTAGATTATGCTAATAATGCCATAGAAACCACCCAGAACACCAGCCGCACCTGGCCCGGGGCGGATTTTGCCACTGCGAGCACCACTCACATTTTCTTCAGGAAATGTACATTCTAGTTAGTGGTGCTCGTTGGCGAGCACTACTATTACTATCTTACCAAGCCTATAATAATGATGCTGAAATCTTTGGCACGCCACTGCTCCTAGAGCGTTTGTCCCAGACCTATGAATGAGGCATCAAAACGTGCGGCCGATTGAGGAGAGTGGTGCTCTATCTTCACTAAGCGATCGGGGGTACGATGTTCGCCCCAGGGGGCGGAACAAAAAACACCCCCATAGACGTCCCATTGAAACGAAATTTTGACGATTAATAACTCAGAGCGAGGAATTTGTAAAAAGATGAAACTCACCACATTTGTAGAGGCTGGCAGGCTCTGTAAGAACATACCACACAATGGGGTAAAAGTTGCACCCCTGGGGTGCTAGAGCTGCCCAAAAATGCCCCTCGGTTTATTATTCTTATTCTTCCACTTTTTTTTCGGCGCGCTACTCCTCCTAGAGTGTTTGTCCCAGACCTATGAATGAGGCGTCAAAACGTGCGGCCTATTGAGGAGAGGTGTGCTATATCTTTTCTAAGAAATCGGGGGTACGATGTTCGCCCCAGGGGCGAAAAAGGAGCGAAAAAAAAACGCATAGACAACGCATTGAAATCAACTTTGACGATTAATAACTCGGAGCGAGAAATTTGTAAAAAGACAAAACTCGCCACATTTGAAGAGGCTGGCAGGCTCTGTAAGGACATACCAAAAAATTTGTTAAAAGTTGCTCCCCTGGGGTGCTAGAGCTGCCCAAACGCGCCCCCATAGACATCAATGTTAACGGAAATCCTAGAAGAGTATTTATACGCGGTGCAAACGACTTTGACGATTAATAACTCGGAGCAAGAAATTTGTATAAAGACGAAACTCGCCACATCTGAAGAGGGTGGCTGGCTCTGTGAGAACATACCACAAAATGGAGTAAAAGTTGCACCCCTGGGGTGCTAGAGCTTCCAAACTTTCCCCATTGAAATGAATGGGGAAAACCCATGAAACACCATCTACTATGTGCATAGGGATTTTGAATTGAACATAGCTCTGCAGCACAGCCTCACAGAAACAAGGGGGAGGGCTCATTTTACTCAGGTGACCAATGAGTGTCTCAGGATCACTGGGAACGTATTAAGCCACACCCTAGCAACCATTTAGAGCACCTTAGCAACCCATCCCATAGACTTCCATTCAAATTGATCGACTCCTATCTCTGGATAGAAAAGTCATAGAAATTCTAGGGTGGGCTCGTTTGACTTGGGGCAGCAAACTGCCAATCACCAACGTCTTCAACACTTCCTAGCCACGCCCTAGCAACCATTATGGAGCACCTTAGCAACCAAATACAAAGTGAGATATCTTCAGTTCTGAATGTCGTAGAGGCATTCTGGTTGGTTTGTATCGTTCATACTCACAAGGAGCCTTTGGAGTGACATCAATGGCAGACGCTTAGCCACTCCTTAGCAACTAAATAGAGTACCCTAGCAACCATTTAGCCAGACCTATATCTCTGCATCAGAAAGTCGTAGAGACATGGGGGTTGGGTCTATTTGACAATCAGCCTTTGGAGTAACATCACTGGCAGCTGCAAAGCCACTCCTTAGCAACTAAATAGTTTACCCTAGCAACCATTTAGCCAGACCCATATCTCTGCTTCTAAGCGTCATAGAGACATTGGGGTTGGCTCTATTGACTCATGCTAGCAAACAGGACTTCCTACATGCTACATATGCTCGCAGTGAATAGCTACATGCTAATAGTGCCTAGCTAAGTGTTAGATTATGCTAATAATGCCATAGAAACCACCCAGAACACCAGCCGCACCAGGCCCGGGGCGGATTTTGCCACTGCGAGCACCACTCACATTTTCTTCAGGAAATGTACATTCTAGTTAGTGGTGCTCGCCTCGAGCACTACTATTACTATCTTACCAAGCCTATAATAATGATGGTGATTCCACCAAATTTTCGGCGCGCTATTGCTCCTACTGCGTTTGTCCCAGACCCATAAATGAGACGTCAAAACGTGCGGCCTATTGAGGAGAGGTGTGCTATATCATTTGTAAGCGATCGGGGGTACGATGTTCGCCCCAGGGGCGAAAAAGCAGCCGAAAAAACACATAGACAACGCATTGCCACAAACTTTGATGATTAATAACTCTGAGCGAGGAATTTGTAAAAAGATGAAACTCGCCACATTTGTAGAGGCTGGCAGGCTCTGTAAGAACATACCAAAAAATGGGGGAAAAGTTGCACCCCTGGGGTGCTAGAGCTCCCCAAACTTGCCCCCATAGACCTCAATGTTGTTTATTATTATTCTTCTTCTGGACACTTTTTTGGCGCGCTACTCCTCCTAGGCGTTTTGTCCTAGACCCATGAATGAGGCATCAAAACGTGCGGCCTATTGAGGACAGGTGTGCTATATCTTTTCTAAGAGATCAGGGGTACGATGTTCGCCCCAGGGGCGAAAAAGCAGCCGAAAAAACGTATTGACTTAACATTGCGACAAACTTTGACGATTAATAACTCGGAGCGAGAAATTTGTAAAAAGACGAAACTCACCACATTTGTAGAGGCTGGCAGGCTCTGTAAGGACATACCAAAAAATGGGGTAAAAGTTGCACCCCTGGGGTGCTAGAGCTGCCCAAACGCGCCCCCATAGACATCAATGTTAACGGAAATCCTAGAAGAGTATTTATACGCGTTGCAAACGACTTTGACGATTAATAACTCGGAGCGAGAAATTTGTAAAGTGACGAAACTCGCCACATTTGAAGAGGGTGGATGGCTCTGTGAGAACATACCACAAAATGGGGTAAAAGTTGCACCCCTGGGGTGCTAGAGCCCCCAAACTTTCCCCATTGAAATGAATGGGGAAAACCGTCCCATGAAACACCATCTACTATGTACATAGGGATTTTGAATTGAACATAGCTCTGCAGCACAGTGTCACAGAGACAAGGGGGAGGGCTCATTTTACTCAGGCGACCAATGAGTGTCTCAGGATCACTGGGAAGCTATTAAGCCACGCCCTAGCAACCATTTAGAGCACCCTAGCAACCCATCCCATAGACTTCCATTCAAATTGATTGACTTCTATCTCTGGATAGAAAAGTCATAGAAATTTGAGGGTGGGCTCGTTTGACTAGGGGCAGCAAACTGCCAATCAACAACGTCTTCAACACTTCTTAGCCACGCCCTAGCAACCATTATGGAGCACCTTAGCAACCAAATGCAAAGTGAGATATCTTCAGTTCTGAATGTCCTAGAGTCATTCTGGTTGGTTTATATCATTCATACTCATAAGGAGCCTTTGGAGTGACATCCATGGCAGACGCTTAGTCACTCCTTAGCAACCAAACAGAGTACCCTAGCAACCATTTAGCCAGACCTATATCTCTGCATCAGAAAGTCATAGAGACATGGGGGTTGGGTCTATTTGACAATCAGCCTTTGGAGTAACATCACTGGCAGACGCTTAGCCACTCCTTAGCAACCAAACAGAGTACCCTAGCAACCATTTGCCAGACCTACATCTCCGCATCAGAAAGTGGTAGAGACATGGGGGTTGGGTCAATTTGACATTCAGCCTTTCGAGTAACACCACTTGTAGCTGCAAAGCCACTCCTTAGCAACCAAATAGTTTATCCTAGCAACCATTTAGCCAGACCCATATCTCTGCTTCTGAGTGTCGTAGAGACATGGGGGTTGGCTCTAATGACTCATGCTAGCAAACAAGACTTCCAACATGCTACATATGCTAGCAATGAATAGCTACATGCTAATAGTGACTGGCTAAGTGTGAAATTATGCTAATAATGCCATAGAAACCACCCAGAACACCAGCCGCACCAGCCCCGGGGCGGATTTTGCCACTGCGAGCACCACTCACATTTTCTTCAGGAAATGTACATTCTAGTTAGTGGTGCTCGCCTCGAGCACTACTATTACTATCTTACCAAGCCTATAATAAGGATGCTGATACCACTAAATTTTCGGAGCGCTCCTCCTCCTAGAGCGTTGGTTCCAGACCCATGAATGAGGCGTCAAAACGTGCGGCCTATTGAGGAGAGGTGTGCTATATCATTTGTAAGTGATCGGGGGTACGATGGTCGCCCCAAGGGCGAAAAAGCAGCCGAAAAAACGCATAGACAATGCATTGCCACAAACTTTGATGATTAATAACTCGGAGCGAGGAATTTGTAAAAAGATGAAACTCGCCACATTTGAAGAGGCTGGTAGGCTCTGTAAGAACATACCACACAATGGGGTAAAAGTTCCACCCCTGGGGTGCCAGAGCTGCCCAAACTTGCCCCCATAGACCTCAATGTTATTTATTATTATTTTTATTCTTCCACTTTTTTTCGGCGCGCTACTCCTCCTAGGGCGTTTGTCCTAGACTCATGAGTGAGGCATCAAATCGTGCGGCCTATTGAGGAGAGGTGTGCTATATCTTTTCTAAGAGATCGGGGGTACGATGTTCGCCCCAGGGGCGACCAAACAGCCGAAAAAACGCATAGACAATGCATTGCGACCAACTTTGACGATTAATAACTCGGAGTGAGAAATTTGTAAAAAGACGAAACTCACCACATTTGTAGAGGCTGGCAGGCTCTGTAAGGACATACCAAAAAATCGGGTAAAAGTTGCACCCCTGGGGTGCTAGAGCTGCCCAAACGTGCCCCCATAGACATCAATGAAAACGGAAATCCTAGAAGAGTATTTATACGCGTTGCAAACGACTTTGACGATTAATAACTCGGAGCGAGAAATTTGTAAAAAGATGAAACTCGCCACATCTGAAGAGGGTGGATGGCTCTGTGAGAACATACCACAAAATGGGGTAAAAGTTGCACCCCTGGGGTGCTAGAGCTCCCAAACTTTCCCCATTGAAATGAATGGGGAAAACCGTCCCATGAAACACCATCTACTATGTGCATAGGGATTTTGAATTGAACATAGCTCTGCAGCACAGCGTCACAGAGACAAGGGGGAGGGCTCATTTTACTCAGGCGACCAATGAGTGTCTCAGGATCACTGGGAAGCTATTAAGCCACGCCCTAGCAACCATTTAGAGCACCTTAGCAACCCATCCCATAGACTTCCATTCAAATTGATAGACTTCTATCTCTGGATAGAAAAGTCATAGAAATTTGAGGGTGGGCTCGTTTGACTCGGGGCAGCAACCTGCCAATCACCAACGTCTTCAACACTTCCTAGCCACGCCCTAGCAACCATTATGGAGCACCTTAGCAACCAAATACAAAGTGAGATATCTTCAGTTCTGAATGTCGTAGAGGCATTCTGGTTGGTTTATATCGTTCATACTCATAGGCAGTCTTTGGAGTGACATCACTGGCAGACACATAGCCACTCCTTAGCAACCAAACAGAGTACCCTAGCAACCATTTAGCCAGTCCTATATCTCTGCATCAGAAAGTGGTACAGACATGGGGGTTGGGTCTATTTGACAATCAGCCTTTGGAGTAACATCACTGGCAGCTGCCAAGCCACTCCTTAGCAACCAAACAGTTTACCCTAGCAACCATTTAGCCAGACCCATATCTCTGCATCAGAAAGTCGTAGAGACATGGGGGTTGGGTCTATTTGACAATCAGCTTTTGGAGTAACATCAGAGGCAGCTGCTAAGCAACTCCTTAGCAACTAAATAGTTTACCCTAGCAACCATTTAGCCAGACCCATATCTCTGCTTCTAAGCGTCATAGAGACATGGGGGTTGGCTCTATTGACTCATGCTAGCAAACAGGACTTCCTACATGCTACATATGCTAGCAGTGAATAGCTACATGCTAATAGTGCCTAGCTAAGTGTTAGATTATGGTAATAATGCCATAGAAACCACCCAGAACACCAGCCGCACCAGGCCCGGGGCGGATTTTGCCACTGCGAGCACCACTCACATTTTCTTCAGGAAATGTACATTCTAGTATTGTAAATACTATTCTCCTAAACAAAACTTTGGCACGCTACTCCTCAGTCACCGTTGATCGTAGACCCACAAATGAGATGTCAAATCGTGCGGCTTATTGAGGAGAGGTGTGCTATATCTTTTCTAAGCGATCGGGTATACGATGATCGTTTTGTCCTACGAAAAAGCAGCCGAAAAAAGGCCCATTGACATAACATGGGCCAAATATTTGCAAAATCTTATCTTTGGTTCAGAAGGTCGTAGAAGCTTGGGACTGGGCTCGTTTGACTCCGCCTATCAAGCAGTTAATAAGTAGTGACATACCATCTTCATAGCCAAGCCTTAACAACCAATTACGGCACCCTAGCAACCGTAACACAACGCTTACAAGCCATGTTTCAGTACTGGAATGTTGTAGAAGCACAGAGTTTGAACTTTCAAGCTCAGACTGCCAAATAGTCTTTAGATATCATCCCATAAATGGTATGACCACACCATAGCAACCATATAGAGTGCCGTAGCAACCGTTTAGCCAGACCCATATCTCTGCTTCTGAGTATTGTAGAGACATGGGGGTTGGCTCTATTGGTTCATGCTAGCAAACAGGACTTCCAACATGCTACATATGCTAGCAGTGAATAGCTACATGCTAATAGTGATTAACTAAGTGTTAAATTATGCTAATAATGCCATAGAAACCCCCCATAACACCTAATAACCACTTAGAAACGGCCCAGGACACCCTATATGAGGCATAACAACCACCTTGCATAACCCTAGTAACCAACCAGTTAACCTAGTGACACCTTAGCAACCACCTAGGAACCACTCTGGTTACCCTAGCAACACCTTAGCAACCACTCGGGTTACTCTAGCAACCACCTAGCAACCACCCCGGTTACCCTAGCAACTGCCTAGCAACCGCCTAGCAACCACTCCGGTTACCCTAGCAACCACCTAGCAACACCCTGGCAACATCTCAGTTTACCCTAGCAACCACCTAGCAACACCATAGCAACCACTCTGATTACCCTAGCAACAGCCTAGCAACCACTCTGGTTACCCTGGTAACCACCTAGCAACACCTTAGCAACCACTCTGGTTACCCTAGCAACCGCCTAGCAACCACTCTGGTTACCCTGGTAACCACCTTGCAACACCTTAGCAACCACTCTGGTTACCCTAGCAACCACCTAGCAACCGCCTAGCGACAACTCCGGGTTACCATAGCAACCACTCTGGTTAGCCTAGCAACCACTTAGCAACACCCTAGCAACCACCCTTGTTACCCTAGCAACCGCCTAGCAACACCCTAGCAACCACCTAGCGACGACTCCGGTTACCCGAGCAACCACCTAGCAACACCCTAGCAACCAACCCAGTTAACCTAGCAACCACCTAGCAACACCTTAGCAACCACCTCAGTTACCCTAGCAACCACCTAGCAACCAACCTGGATACCCTAGCAACTGCCTAGCAACATCATGGTTACCCTAGCTACTGCCTCACCTGGCCCGGGGCGAATTCTGCCACTGCGAGCACCACTCACATTTTCTTCAGGAAATGTACATTCTAGTTAGTGGTGCTCGCCTCGAGCACTACTATTACTATCTTACCAAGCCTATAATAATGATGGTGATTCCACCAAATTTTCGGCGCGCTATTGCTCCTACTGCGTTTGTCCCAGACCCATAAATGAGACGTCAAAACGTGCGGCCTATTGAGGAGAGGTGTGCTATATCATTTGTAAGCGATCGGGGGTACGATGTTCGCCCCAGGGGCGAAAAAGCAGCCGAAAAAACGCATAGACAACGCATTGCCACAAACTTTGATGATTAATAACTCGGAGTGTGAAATTTGTAAAAAGATGAAACTCGCCACATTTGTAGAGGCTGGCAGGCTCTGTAAGAACATACCAAAAAATGGGGCAAAGGTTGCACCCCTGGGGTGCTAGAGCTGCCCAAACTTGCCCCCATAGACCTCAATGTTGTTTATTATTATTCTTCTTCTGGACACTTTTTTGGCGTGCTACTCCTCCTAGGCGTTTTGTCCTAGACCCATGAATGAGGCATCAAAACGTGCGGCCTATTGAGGACAGGTGTGCTATATCTTTTCTAAGAGATCGGGGGTACGATGTTCGCCCCAGGGGCGAAAAAGCAGCCGAAAAAACGTATTGACTTAACATTGCGACAAACTTTGACGATTAATAACTCGGAGCGAGAAATTTGTAAAAAGACGAAACTTGCCACATTTGTAGAGGCTGGCAGCCTCTGTAAGACCATACCAAAAAATGGGGCAAAAGTTGCACCCCTGGGGTGCTAGAGCTGCCCAAACGTGCCCCCATAGACGCAATGGAAACGGAAATCCTAGAAGAGTATTTATACGCGGTGCAAATTACTTTGACGATTAATAACTCGGAGCGAGAAATTTGTAAAAAGACGAAACTCGCCACATTTGAAGAGGGTGGATGGCTCTGTGAGAACATACCAAAAAATGGGGTAAAAGTTGCACCCCTGGGGTGCTTGAGCCCCCAAACTTTCCCCATTGAAATGAATGGGGAAAACTGTCCCATGAAACACCATCCACTATGTGCATAGGGATTTTGAATTGAACATAGCTCTGCAGCACAGCGTCATAGAGACAAGGGGGAGGGCTCATTTTACTCAGGCGACCAATGAGTGTCTCAGGATCACTGGGAAGGTATTAAGCCACGCCCTAGCAACCATTTAGAGCACCTTAGCAACCCATCCCATAGACTTCCATTCAAATTAATTGACTCCTATCTCTGGATAGAAAAGTCATAGAAATTTGAGGGTGGGCTCGTTTGAATCGGGGGAGCAAACTGCCAATCACCAACGTCTTCAACACTTCCTAGCCACGCCCTAGCAACCATTATGGAGCACCTTAGCAACCAAATACAAAATGAGATATCTTCAGTTTTGAATGCCGTAGAGTCATTCTGGTTTGTTTATATTGTTCATACACATAAGGAGCCTTTGGAGTGACATCACTGAAAGACCCATAGCCACTCCTTAGCAACCAAACAGAGTACCCTAGCAACCATTTAGCCAGTCCTATATCTCTGCATCAGAAAGTCGTAGAGACATGGGAGTTGGGTCAATTTGACAATCAGCCTTTGGAGTAACATGATTGGCAGGTACCAAGCCACTCCTTAGCAACCAAACAGAGTACCCTAGCAACCGTTTAGCCAGACCCATATCTCTGCTTCTGAGTATCGTAGAGACATGGGGGTTGGCTCTATTGGCTCATGCTAGCAAACAAGACTTCCAACATGCTACATATGCTAGCAGTGAATAGCTACATGCTAATAGTGATTAACTAAGTGTTAAATTATGCTAATAATGCCATATAAACCCCCCATAACAACTAATAACCACCTAGAAACGGCCCGGGACACCCTAGATGAGCCATAACAACCACCTAGCATAACCCTAGTAACCAACCAGTTAACCTAGTGACACCTTAGCAACCGCCTAGGAACCACTCTGGTTACCCTAGCAACCGCCTAGCAACACCTTAGCAACAACTCTGGTTACCCTAGCAACCACCTAGCAACCACCCCGGTTACCCTAGCAACTGCCTAGCAACACCCTGGCAACCACTCAGTTTACCCTAGCAACCACCTAGCAACACCATAGCAACCACTCTGATTACCCTAGCAACCGCCAAGCAACACCATAGGAACCACTCTGATTACCCTAGCAACAGCCTAGCAACCACTCTGGTTACCCTAGCAACCACCTAGCAACCGCCTAGCGACGACTCCGGTTACCCTAGCAACCACCTAGCAACACCGTAGGAACCACTCTGATTACCCTAGCAACAGCCTTAGCAACCACTCTGGTTACCCTAGCAACCGCCTAGCGACGACTTCGGTTACCCTAGCAACTACCTAGCAACACCCTAGCAACCACCCTGGTTACCCTAGCAACCACTTAGCAACACCTTAGCAACCATCCCAGTTACTCTAGCAAACACCTAGCAACCACCCTGGTTACCCTAGCAACTGCCTAGCAACATCATGGTTACCCTAGCTACTGCCTCACCTGGCCCGGGGCGGATTTTGCCACTGCGAGCACCACTCACATTTTCTTCAGGAAATGTACATTCTAGTTAGTGGTGCTCGCCTCGAGCACTACTATTACTATCTTACCAAGCCTATAATAATGATGCTGAAATCTTCGGCGCTGCTACTCCTAGAGCGTTTGTCCCAGACCCATGAATGAGGTGTCAAAACGTGCGGCCGATTGAGGAGAGGGGTGCTCTAGCTTTACTAAGCGATCGGGGCTACGATGTTTGCCCCAGGGGGCGGAACAAAAAACACCCCCATAGACGTCCCATTGAAATGAAATTTTGACGATTAATAACTCGGAGCGAGGAATTTGTAAAAAGATGAAACTCGCCACATTTGTAGAGGCTGGCAGGCTCTGTAAGAACATACCACACATTGTGGTAAAAGTTGCACCCCTGGGGTGCTAGAGCTGCCCAAAAATTGACCTTGGTTTATTATTATTATTTTTATTATTCCACTTTTTTTTCGGCGCGCTACTCCTCCTAGGGCGTTTGTTCCAGACCCATGAATGAGGCATCAAAACGTACGGCCTATTGAGGAGAGGTGTGCTATATCTTTTCTAAGCGATCGGGGGTACGGTGTTCGCCCCAGGGGCGACCAAACAGCCGAAAAAACGCATAGACAATGCATTACGACCAACTTTGACGATAAATAACTCGGAGCGTGAAATTTGTAAAAAGATGAAAGTCGCCACATTTGTAGAGGCTGGCAGGCTCTGTAAGGACATACAAAAAATTGGGGTAAAAGTTGCACCCCTGGGGTGCTAGAGCTGCCCAAACTTGCCCCATAGACACAATAGAAACGGAAATCCTAGAAGAGTATTTATACGCGGTGCAAACGACTTTGACGATTAATAACTCGGAGCGAGAAATTTGTAAAAAGACGAAACTCGCCACATTTGAAGAGGGTGGATGGCTCTGTGAGAACATACCACAAAATGGGGTAAAAGTTGCACCCCTGGGGTGCTAGAGCTCCCAAACTTTCCCCATTGAAATGAATGGGGAAAACCGTCCCATGAAACACCATCTACTATGTGCATAGGGATTTTGAATTGAACAAAACTCTGCAGTACAGCGTCACAGAGACAAGGGGGAGGGCTCATTTTACTCAGGCGACCAATGAGTGTCTCAGGATCACTGAGAAGCTATTAAGCCACGCCCTAGCAACCATTTAGAGCACCTTAGCAACCCATCCCCTAGACTTCCATTCAAATTGATCGACTTCTATCTCTGGATAGAACAGTCATAGAAATTTGAGGGTGGGCTCGTTTGACTCGGGGCAGCAAACTGCCAATCACCAACGTCTTCAACACTTCCTAGCCACGCCTTAGCAACCATTATGGAGCACCTTAGCAACCAAATACAAAGTGAGATATCTTCAGTTTTGAATGTCGTAGAGGCATTCTGGTTGGTTTATATGGTTCATACTCATAAGGAACCTTTGGAGGAACATCACTGGCTACTGCAAAGCCACTCCTTAGCAACCAAACAGAGTACCCTAGCAACCATTTAGCCAGTCCTGTATCTCTGCTTCTGAGCATCGTAGAGACATGGGGGTTGGGTCTATTTGACAATCAGCCTTTGGAGTAACATCACTGGCAGACGCTTAGCCACTCCTTAGCAACCAAACAGAGTACCCTAGCAACCGTTTAGCCAGACCCATATCTCTGCTTCTGAGTATCGTAGAGACATGGGGGTTGGCTCTATTTACTCATGCTAGCAAACAGGACTTCCAACATGCTACATATGCTAGCAGTGAATAGCTACATGCTAATAGTGATTAACTAAGTGTTAAATTATGCTAATAATGCCATAGAAACCCCCCATAACAACTAATAACCACCTAGAAACGGCCCAGGACACCCTAGATGAGGCATAACAACCACCTAGCATAACACTAGTAACCAACCAGTTAACCTAGTGACACCTTAGCAACCGCCTAGGAACCACTCTTGTTACCCTAGCAACCACATAGCAACACCTTAGCAACCACTCTGGTTACCCTAGCAACCACCTAGCAACCACCCGGGTTACCCTAGCAACTGCCTAGCAACCACCTAGCAACCACTCCGGTTACCCTAGCAACCACCTAGCAACACCCTGGCAACCACTCAGTTTACCCTAGCAACCACCTAGCAACACCATAGCAACCACTCTGGTTACCCTAGCAACCGCCTAGCAACCACTCTGGTTACCCTAGCAACCACCTAGCAACCACCCCGGTTACCCTAGCAACTGCCTAGCAACCGCCTAGCAACCACTCCGGGTACCCTAGCAACCACCTAGCAAAACCCTGGCAACCACTCAGTTTACCCTAGCAACCACCTAGCAACACCATAGCAACCACTCTGGTTACCCTAGCAACCACCTAGCAACCACTCTGGTTACCCTAGCAACCACCTAGCAACCACTCTGGTTAGCCTAGCAACCACTTAGCAACACCCTAGCAACCACCCTGGTTACCCTAGCAACCACCTAGCAACCACTCTGGTTAGCCTAGCAACCACTTAGCAACACCCTAGCAACCACCCTGGTTACCCTAGCAACCACCTAGCAACACCCTAGCAACCACCCAGCGACGACTCCGGTTACCCTAGAAACCACCTAGCAACACCCTAGCAACCAACCCAGTTACCCTAGCAACCACCTAGCAACACCTTAGAAACCACACCAGTTGCCCTAGCAACCACCTAGCAACCACCCTGGTTACCCTAGCAACTGCCTAGCAACATCATGGTTACCCTAGCTACTGCCTCACCTGGCCTGAGACGGATTTTGCCACTGCGAGCACCACTCACATTTTCTTCAGGAAATGTACATTCTAGTGTTGTGATTACTATTCTCCTAAACCAACCTTCGGCGCGCTACTCCTCAGGCACCGTTGGTCGTAGACCCACAAAAGAGATGTCAAATCGTGCGGCATATTGAGGAGAGGTGTGCTATATGTTTTCTAAGCGATCAGGCGTACGATGTTTGTTTTGTCCCACGAAAAATCAGCCGAAAAAAGCCCCATTGACTTAACATGGGACAAATATTTGTAAAATCATATCTTTGGTTCTGAAGGTCGTAGAGGCTCGGGACTAGGCTCGTTTGACTCGGCCTATCAAGCAGTGAATAAGTAGTGACATACCATCTTCATAGCCAATTCTTAAAAACCATTTACAGCACCCTAGCAACCGTAAAACAACGCTTACAAGCCATATTTCAGTACTGGAATGTTGAAGAAGCACATAGTTTGATCTTTTAAGCTCAGACTGGTAAAGAGTCTATAGATATCATCCCATAAACTGTATGACCACACCTTAGCAACCATATAGAGTGCCCTTGCAACCAAACAAACACATGAATCCGTCATACCTCAGCACTAGAACATCGTACAGACATGGCGGTTGGTTCTCTGGCAATGTTGTCCGACACTTCCTCACCTGGCCAGGGCCGAATATTGCCACGGCGAGCACCACTCACATTTTCTTCAGGAAATGTACATTCTAGTGTTGTGATTACTATTCTCCTAAATGAAACTTCGGCGCGCTACTCCTCTGGCACCGTTGGTCGTAGACCCAAAAATGAGATGTCAAATCGTGCGGCTTATTGAGGTGAGGTGTGCTATATCTTTTCTAAGCGATCAGGCGTACGATATTTGTTTTGTCCTACGATAAATCAGCCGAAAAATGCCCCATTGACTTAACATGGGCCAAATATTTGTAAAATCATATCTTTGGTTTAGAAGGTCGTAGAGGCTTGGGACTGGGCTCGTTTGACTCGGCCTATCAAGCATTGAATAAGTAGTGACACACCATCTTCATAGCCACGGCCTAACTACCATATACAGCACCCTAGCAACCGTAAAATAAGGCTTACAAGCCATATCTCAGTACTGGAATGTTGTAGAACCACAGAGTTTGATCTTATAAGCTCAAAATACTAAATAGTCTTTAAATATCATCCCATAAGCTTTATGAACACACCATAGCAACCATATAGAGTGCCCTAGCAACCAAACAAACACATGAATAAGCCATATCTCAGCACTGGAGCATAGTACAGACATGGCGGTTGGTTCTCTGGCAATGGTGTCCGACACTGCCTCACCTGACCCGGGCCGGATTTTGCCACTGCGAGCACCACTCACATTTTCTTCAGGAAATGTACATTCTAGTTAAGTTGGCTGAGAAGCAGCCAACTTACTGATGTTGTTATAAACTTATTATTATTATTCTTCTGAGACCCTTTTTCTGACTCTAACTCGACCTACAGCTTTGGTGCTACAGACCCCAAAATCAGAACAGGCCGCAGGCCTGTTCTGAAATAGTGTGCTATATCTTTTCTAAGGGATCGGACCTACGGTTTTCCTAAAAATGGCGAAAAAAGCCCGAAAAAAAGTCCCATTGACTTTGCATTGCGGAATGTTCAGATTTTTCAAACTCCAACTGTCTCCAAATTCAAATCTAAACACTGCAGCTGCTGAGAGTCAGTGCAGGGTCGGTTCTATAACTGTCTCTCATCCAATCAGAATCAGTGATGCTGCCATTCTACCTTATATGGCAAAGGACAGGAAACAGGAAGTGCTTGCACTTCCTGTTTCCTGCCTCATTCCCTTCATGTTTCAAGGTAACTTACATAGGAATTTTGTATTGAATGTAACTCTGCATCACAGTATCGTACACTCAAAGGGGAGGGCTCTTTTTAATCAGGCAATCAATGAGTGTCTCAAGATCACTATGAAGCCACTCCCTAACAACCAAACAGAGTACCCTAGCAACCGTTTAGCCAGACCTATATCTCTGGATCTGAGCGTCGTAGAGACATGGGGGTTGGGTTTATTGATTCATGCTAGCAAACAGAACTGTCAACATGCTACACATGCTAGCCGTGAATAGCTACATGCTAATAGTGGTTAGCTAAGTGTTAAATTGTGCTATGAATGCCATAGTAACTACCCAGAAGACCTCACAACTACCTAGTAACATCCTAGCAACCACCCTGGATACCCTAGCAACTGCCTAGCAACCACCCCAGTTACCCTAGCAACCACCTAGCAACCACCCCAGTTACCCTAGCAACCACCTAGCAACACCCTAGCAACCGCCCCAGATACCCTAGCAACTGCCTAGCAACCACCCAAATACCCTAGCAACTGCCTAGCAACGCCCTAGAAACCACCTTGTTTAACCTAGCAACCACCTAGCAACACCCTAGTAACCACCCAAAATACCCTAGCAACTGCCTAGCAACACCCTAGCAACCACCCAAAATACCCTAGCAACCGCCCCGGTTACCCTAGCAACCACTCTGGTTACCCTAGCAACTCCTTAGCAACACCCTAGCAACCACCCAGGTTACCCAAGCAACCACCTAGCAACCACTCTGGTTACCATAGCAACCACTCCAGTTACCCTAGCAACACCCTAGCAACCACTCTCTTTACCCTAGCAACCACCTCTGTTACCCTAGCAACCGCCTAGCAACACCCTAGCAACCACTCTGGTTACCCTAGCAACCATCCCTGATACCCTAGCAACCGCCTAGCAACACCCTAGCAACCACTCTGGTTACCCTAGCAACCACCTAGCAACCACCCTGGATACCTAAGAAACTGCCTAGCAACGCCCTAGCAACCACAGAGAAGACCTTAGCAACCTGTTAATTTCTGGTTTCGTAACGTACTTTGTATTTAATGTTAAATTGTGCTACCAACATGCAAAATTAAAGGTTCCGGTGCAACGTTCTCAGCCAACTTCTAAAGTTTGTCTCAACGAACTTTATCCTCTCTAGTGTTGTGATTACTATTCTCCTAAATGAAACTTCGGCGCGCTACTCCTCTGGCACCGTTGGTCGTAGACCCACAAATGAGATGTCAAATCGTGCGGCTTATTGAGGTGAGGTGTGCTATATCTTTTCTAAGCGATCAGGCGTACGATATTTGTTTTGTCCTACGATAAATCAGCCGAAAAATGCCCCATTGACTTAACATGGGCCAAATATTTGTAAAATCATATCTTTGGTTTAGAAGGTCGTAGAGGCTTGGGACTGGGCTCGTTTGACTCGGCCTATCAAGCATTGAATAAGTAGTGACACACCATCTTCATAGCCACGGCCTAACTACCATATACAGCACCCTAGCAACCGTAAAATAAGGCTTACAAGCCATATCTCAGTACTGGAATGTTGTAGAACCACAGAGTTTGATCTTATAAGCTCAAAATACTAAATAGTCTTTAGATATCATCCCATAAACTGTATGACCACAACATAGCAACCATATAGAGTGCCGTAGCAACCATACAAACACATGAATCAGCCATATCTCAACACCAGAACATCGTACAGACATGGCGGTGGGGTCTCTCTGTTTCTCCGACACTGCTGCATCTGGCCGGGGCCCGAATTCTGCCACTGCGAGCACCACTCACATTTTCTTCAGGAAATGTACATTCTAGTGTTGTGATTACTATTCTCCTAAACCAACCTTCGGCGCGCTACTCCTCAGGCACCGTTGGTCGTAGACCCACAAAAGAGATGTCAAATCGTGCGACTTATTGAGGAGAGGTGTGCTATATCTTTTCTAAGCGATCAGGCGTACGATGTTCGTTTTGTCCCACGAAAAATCAGCCGAAAAAAGCCCCATTGACTTAACATGGGACAAATATTTGTAAAATCATATCTTTGGTTCTGAAGGTCGTAGAGGCTCGGGACTGGGCTCGTTTGACTCGGCCTATCAAGCAGTGAATAAGTAGTGACATACAATCTTCATAGCCACGCCTTAACAACTATTTACAGCACCCTAGCAACCGTAAAACAATGCTTACAAGCCATATTTCAGTACTGGAATGTTGCAGAAGCACCGAGTTTGATCTTTTAAGCTCAGATTGTAAAACAGTCTTTAGATATCATCCCATGAACTGTATGACCACACCATAGCAACCATATAGAGTACCCTAGCAACAAAACAAACACATGAATCAGCTATATCTCAGCATCAAAACATCGTACAGACATGGTGGTTGGCTCTCTGGCAATGTTGTCCGACACCACTGCATCTGGTTGCATCCGGGCCGAATATTGCCACTGCGAGCACCACTCACATTTTCTTCAGGAAATGTACATTCTAGTTAGTGGTGCTCGTTGGCGAGCACTACTATTACTATCTTACCAAGCCTATAATAATGATGCTGAAATCTTCGGCGCTGCTACTCCTAGAGCGTTTGTCCCAGACCCATGAATGAGGTGTCAAAACGTGCGGCCGATTGAGGAGAGGGGTGCTCTAGCTTTACTAAGCGATCGGGGCTACGATGTTCGCCCCAGGGGGCGGAACAAAAAACACCCCCATAGACGTCCCATTGAAATGAAATTTTGACGATTAATAACTCGGAGCGAGGAATTTGTAAAAAGATGAAACTCGCCACATTTGTAGAGGCTGGCAGGCTCTGTAAGAACATACCACACATTGTGGTAAAAGTTGCACCCCTGGGGTGCTAGAGCTGCCCAAAAATTGACCTTGGTTTATTATTATTATTTTTATTATTCCACTTTTTTTTCGGCGCGCTACTCCTCCTAGGGCGTTTGTTCCAGACCCATGAATGAGGCATCAAAACGTACGGCCTATTGAGGAGAGGTGTGCTATATCTTTTCTAAGCGATCGGGGGTACGGTGTTCGCCCCAGGGGCGACCAAACAGCCGAAAAAACGCATAGACAATGCATTACGACCAACTTTGACGATAAATAACTCGGAGCGTGAAATTTGTAAAAAGATGAAAGTCACCACATTTGTAGAGGCTGGCAGGCTCTGTAAGGACATACAAAAAATTGGGGTAAAAGTTGCACCCCTGGGGTGCTAGAGCTGCCCAAACTTGCCCCATAGACACAATAGAAACGGAAATCCTAGAAGAGTATTTATACGCGGTGCAAACGACTTTGACGATTAATAACTCGGAGCGAGAAATTTGTAAAAAGACGAAACTCGCCACATTTGAAGAGGGTGGATGGCTCTGTGAGAACATACCACAAAATGGGGTAAAAGTTGCACCCCTGGGGTGCTAGAGCTCCCAAACTTTCCCCATTGAAATGAATGGGGAAAACCGTCCCATGAAACACCATCTACTATGTGCATAGGGATTTTGAATTGAACAAAACTCTGCAGTACAGCGTCACAGAGACAAGGGGGAGGGCTCATTTTACTCAGGCGACCAATGAGTGTCTCAGGATCACTGAGAAGCTATTAAGCCACGCCCTAGCAACCATTTAGAGCACCTTAGCAACCCATCCCATAGACTTCCATTCAAATTGATCGACTTCTATCTCTGGATAGAACAGTCATAGAAATTTGAGGGTGGGCTCGTTTGACTCGGGGCAGCAAACTGCCAATCACCAACGTCTTCAACACTTCCTAGCCACGCCTTAGCAACCATTATGGAGCACCTTAGCAACCAAATACAAAGTGAGATATCTTCAGTTTTGAATGTCGTAGAGGCATTCTGGTTGGTTTATATGGTTCATACTCATAAGGAACCTTTGGAGGAACATCACTGGCTACTGCAAAGCCACTCCTTAGCAACCAAACAGAGTACCCTAGCAACCATTTAGCCAGTCCTGTATCTCTGCTTCTGAGCATCGTAGAGACATGGGGGTTGGGTCTATTTGACAATCAGCCTTTGGAGTAACATCACTGGCAGACGCTTAGCCACTCCTTAGCAACCAAACAGAGTACCCTAGCAACCGTTTAGCCAGACCCATATCTCTGCTTCTGAGTATCGTAGAGACATGGGGGTTGGCTCTATTTACTCATGCTAGCAAACAGGACTTCCAACATGCTACATATGCTAGCAGTGAATAGCTACATGCTAATAGTGATTAACTAAGTGTTAAATTATGCTAATAATGCCATAGAAACCCCCCATAACAACTAATAACCACCTAGAAACGGCCCAGGACACCCTAGATGAGGCATAACAACCACCTAGCATAACACTAGTAACCAACCAGTTAACCTAGTGACACCTTAGCAACCGCCTAGGAACCACTCTTGTTACCCTAGCAACCACATAGCAACACCTTAGCAACCACTCTGGTTACCCTAGCAACCACCTAGCAACCACCCGGGTTACCCTAGCAACTGCCTAGCAACCACCTAGCAACCACTCCGGTTACCCTAGCAACCACCTAGCAACACCCTGGCAACCACTCAGTTTACCCTAGCAACCACCTAGCAACACCATAGCAACCACTCTGGTTACCCTAGCAACCGCCTAGCAACCACTCTGGTTACCCTAGCAACCACCTAGCAACCACCCCGGTTACCCTAGCAACTGCCTAGCAACCACCTAGCAACCACTCCGGTTACCCTAGCAACCACCTAGCAACACCCTGGCAACCACTCAGTTTACCCTAGCAACCACCTAGCAACACCATAGCAACCACTCTGGTTACCCTAGCAACCGCCTAGCAACCACTCTGGTTACCCTAGCAACCACCTAGCAACCACCCCGGTTACCCTAGCAACTGCCTAGCAACCGCCTAGCAACCACTCCGGGTACCCTAGCAACCACCTAGCAAAACCCTGGCAACCACTCAGTTTACCCTAGCAACCACCTAGCAACACCATAGCAACCACTCTGGTTACCCTAGCAACCACCTAGCAACCACTCTGGTTACCCTAGCAACCACCTAGCAACCACTCTGGTTAGCCTAGCAACCACTTAGCAACACCCTAGCAACCACCCTGGTTACCCTAGCAACCACTCTGGTTAGCCTAGCAACCACTTAGCAACACCCTAGCAACCACCCTGGTTACCCTAGCAACCACCTAGCAACACCCTAGCAACCACCCAGCGACGACTCCGGTTACCCTAGAAACCACCTAGCAACACCCTAGCAACCAACCCAGTTACCCTAGCAACCACCTAGCAACACCTTAGAAACCACACCAGTTGCCCTAGCAACCACCTAGCAACCACCCTGGTTACCCTAGCAACTGCCTAGCAACATCATGGTTACCCTAGCTACTGCCTCACCTGGCCTGAGACGGATTTTGCCACTGCGAGCACCACTCACATTTTCTTCAGGAAATGTACATTCTAGTATTGTAAATACTATTCTCCTAAACAATACTTTGGCACGCTACTCCTTCGGTACCATTGGTCGTAGACCCACAAATGAGGTGTCATATCGTGCGGCTTATTGAGGAGAGGTGTGCTATATCTTTTCTAAGCGATCGGGGGTACGATGTTCGTTTTGTCCTACGATAAATCAGCCGAAAAAAGCCCCTTTGACTTAACATGGGCCAAATATTTGTAAAATCATATCTTTGGTTTAGATAGTCGCAGTGGCCTGGGACTGGGTTCGTTTCACTCGGCCTATCAAGCAGTGAATAAGTAGTGATATACCATCTTCATAGCCACGCCCTAACTACCATTTACAGCACCCTAGCAACCGTAAAATAAGGCTTACAAGCCATATCTCAGTACTGGAATGTTGTAGAACCACAGAGTTTGATCTTTTAAGCTCAAAATACTAAATAGTCTTTAAATATTGTCCCATAAGCTATATGACCACACCATAGCAACTATATAGAGTGCCCTAGCAACCAAACAAACACATGAATAAGCCATCTCTCAGCACTGGAACATAGTACAGACATGGCGGTTGGTTCTCTGGCAATGGTGTCCGACACTGCCTCACCTGGTCCGGGGCGGATTTTGCCACTGCGAGCACCACTCACATTTTCTTCAGGAAATGTGAGTGGTGCTATAGCACTACTGCTATAGCTATAGCACTCGAGCACTACTATTACTATCTTACCAAGCCTATAATAATGATGCTGATACCACCAAATTTTCGGCGCGCTCCTCCTCCTAGAGCGTTGGTCCCAGACCCATGAATGAGGCGTCAAAACGTGCGGCCGATTGAGGAGAGTGGTGCTCTATCTTTACAAAGCGATCGGGGGTACGATGTTTGCCCCAGGGGCGAAAAAGTACCGAAAAAAAACGCATGGACAATGATTTGAAAAATTCGTTGACTCTCAATAACTCTGAGTGAGGAATTTGTAAAAACATGAAACTCACCACATTTGAAGAGGCTGGCATGCTCTAAAAGAATATACCACACAATGGGGTAAAAGTTGCACCCCTGGGGTGCTAGAGCTGCCCAAACTTGCCCCATAGACATCAATGGTTTTTATTATTATTCTTCCTTCACTTTTTTTTCGGCGCGCTACTCCTCCTAGGTGTTTTGTCCTAGACCCATGAATAGGGCAACAAAACGTGCGGCCTATTGAGGAGAGGTGTGCTATATCTTTTCTAAGGGATCAGGGGTACGATGTTCGCCCCAGGGGCGAAAAAGCAGCCGAAAAAACGCATTGACTTAACATTGCGACCAACTTTGACGATTAATAACTCGGAGCGAGAAATTTGTAAAAAGATGAAACTCGCCACATTTGTAGAGGCTGGCAGGCTCTGTAAGAACATACAAAAAAATTGGGTAAAAGTTGCACCCCTGGGGTGCTAGAGCTGCCCAAACGTGCCCCCATAGACGCAATGGAAACGGAAATCCTAGAAGAGTATTTAAACGCGTTGCAAACGACTTTGACGATTAATAACTCGGAGCGAGAAATTTGTAAAAAGACGAAACTCGCCACATCTGAAGAGGGTGGATGGCTCTATGAGAACATACCACAAAATGGGGTAAAAGTTACACCCCTGGGGTGCTAGAGCCCCCAAACTTTCCCCATTGAAATGAATGGGGAAAACCGTCCCATGAAACACCATCTGCTATGTGCATAGGGATTTTGAATTGAACATAGCTCTGCAGCACAGTGTAACAGAGACAAGGGGGAGGGCTCATTTTACTCAGGCAACCAATGAGTGTCTCAGGATCACTGGGAAGCTATTAAGCCACGCCCTAGCAACCATTTAGAGCACCCTAGCAACCCATCCCATAGACTTCCATTCAAATTGATTGACTTCTATCTCTGGATAGAACAGTCATAGAAATTTGAGGATGGGCTCGATTGACTCGGGGCTGCAAACTGCCAATCACCAACGTCTTGAACACTTCCTAGCCACGCCCTAGCAACCATTATGGATCACCTTAGCAACCAAATACAAAGTGAGATATCTTCAGTTCTGAATGTCGTAGAGGCATTCTGGTTGGTTTATATCGTTCATACTCACAAGGAGCCTTTGGAGGGACATCACTGGCAGACGCTAAGCCACTCCTTAGCAACCAAAACTAGTATCCTAGCAACCATTTAGCCAGACCTATATCTCCGCATCAGAAAGTGGTACAGACATGGGAGTTGGGTCAATTTGACAATCAGCCTTTGGAGTAACATCACTGGCAGCTGCCAAGCCACTCCTTAGCAACCAAACAGAGTACCCTAGCAACCATTTAGCCAGACCAATGTCTCTGCATCAGAAAGTCGATAATGCCATAGAAACCACCCAGAACAGCAGCCGCACCAGGCCCGGGGCGGATTTTGCCACTTCGAGCACCACTCACATTTTCTTCAGGAAATGTACATTCTAGTGTTGTGATTACTATTCTCCTAAACCAACCTTCGGCGCGCTACTCCTCAGGCACCGTTGGTCGTAGACCCACAAAAGAGATGTCAAATCGTGCGGCTTATTGAGGAGAGGTGTGCTATATCTTTTCTAAGCGATCAGGCGTACGATGTTCGTTTTGTCCCACGAAAAATCAGCCGAAAAAAGCCCCATTGACTTAACATGGGACAAATATTTGTAAAATCATATCTTTGGTTCTGAAGGTCGTAGAGATTCGGGACTGGGCTTGTTTGACTTGGCCTATCAAGCAGTGAATAAGTAGTGACATACCATCTTCATAGCTACACCCTAACAACTGTTTACAGCACCCTAGCAACCGCAAAGCAGCGCTTACAAGCTATATTTCAGTACTGGTATGTTGTAGAAGCAGAGTTTTATCTGTTAAGCTCAGACTGCCAATAAGTCTTTAGATGTCATACCATTAGCTGTATGACCACACCATAGCAACCATATAGAGTGCCCTAGCAACCATACAAAATCATGAATCAGCCATATCTCAGCACTGGAACATCGTACAGACATGGCGGTTGGCTCTCTGGCAATGGTGTCCGACACTGCCTCACCTGGCCCAGGCCGTATTTTGCCACTGCGAGCACCACTCACATTTTCTTCAGGAAATGTACATTCTAGTGTTGTGATTACTATTCTCCTAAACGAAACTTCGGCGCGCTACTCCTCTGGCACCGTTGGTCGTAGACCCACAAATGAGATGTCAAATTGTGCGGCTTATTGAGGTGAGGTGTGCTATATCTTTTCTAAGCGATCGGGCGTACGATATTTGTTTTGTCCTACGATAAATCAGCCGAAAAATGCCCCATTGACTTAACATGGGCCAAATATTTGTAAAATCATATCTTTGGATTAGAAGGTCGTAGAGGCTTGGGACTGGGCTCGATTGACTCGGCCTATCAAGCATTGAATAAGTAGTGACACACCATCTTCATAGCCACGCCCTAGCGACCGTTTATAGAAGCCTAGCAACCGTAAAATTCCACTTGCAAGCCATATTTCAGGACTGGGATGTTGTAGAAGCACAGAGTTTGATGTTTTAAGCTCAGACTAGTAAAAAGTCTTTAAATATCGTCCCATGAACTCTAGGACCATACCATAGCAACCATAAAAAGTTAGCAACCATAAAAAGTTCCCTAGCAACCATACAAACATCTTAAAGCATATATCTCAGCATCAGAACGTCGTACAGACACGGCGGTTGGCTCTCTGCCAATGGTGTCCGACACTGCCTCACCTGGCCCGGGCCCGAATTTTGCCACTGCGAGCACCACTCACATTTTCTTCAGGAAATGTACATTCTAGTTAGTGGTGCTCGCCTCGAGCACTACTATTACTATCTTACCAAGCCTATAATAATGATGCTGATACCACCAAATTTTGGGCGCGCTCGTCCTCCTAGAGCGTTGGTCCCAGACCCATGAATGAGGCATCAAAACGTGCGGCCGATTGAGGAGAGTGGTGCTCTATCTTTACTAAGCGACCGGGGGTACGATGTTCGCCCCAGGGGCGAAAAAGTACCGGAAAAAAACGCATAGACAATGATTTGAAAAATTCGTTGACTCTCAATAACTCGGAGTGAGGAATTCGTAAAAACATGAAACTCACCACATTTGAAGAGGCTGGCAGCCTCTAAAAGAATATACCACACAATGAGGTAAAAGTTGCACCCCTGGGGTGCTAGAGCTGCCCAAACTTGCCCCATAGACATCAATGGTTTATTAGTGGTGCTCGCCTCGAGCACTACTATTACTATCTTACCAAGCCTATAATAATGATGCTGATACCACCAAATTTTCGGCGCGCTCCTCCTCCTAGAGCGTTGGTCCCAGACCCATGAATGAGGCGTCAAAACGTGCGGCCGATTGAGGAGAGTGGTGCTCTATCTTTACAAAGCGATCGGGGGTACGATGTTCGCCCCAGGGGCGAAAAAGTACCGAAAAAAAACGCATGGACAATGATTTGAAAAATTCGTTGACTCTCAATAACTCTGAGTGAGGAATTTGTAAAAACATGAAACTCACCACATTTGAAGAGGCTGGCATGCTCTAAAAGAATATACCACACAATGGGGTAAAAGTTGCACCCCTGGGGTGCTAGAGCTGCCCAAACTTGCCCCATAGACATCAATGGTTTTTATTATTATTCTTCCTTCACTTTTTTTTCGGCGCGCTACTCCTCCTAGGTGTTTTGTCCTAGACCCATGAATAGGGCAACAAAACGTGCGGCCTATTGAGGAGAGGTGTGCTATATCTTTTCTAAGGGATCAGGGGTACGATGTTCGCCCCAGGGGCGAAAAAGCAGCCGAAAAAACGCATTGACTTAACATTGCGACCAACTTTGACGATTAATAACTCGGAGCGAGAAATTTGTAAAAAGATGAAACTCGCCACATTTGTAGAGGCTGGCAGGCTCTGTAAGAACATACAAAAAAAATGGGTAAAAGTTGCACCCCTGGGGTGCTAGAGCTGCCCAAACGTGCCCCCATAGACGCAATGGAAACGGAAATCCTAGAAGAGTATTTAAACGCGTTGCAAACGACTTTGACGATTAATAACTCGGAGCGAGAAATTTGTAAAAAGACGAAACTCGCCACATCTGAAGAGGGTGGATGGCTCTATGAGAACATACCACAAAATGGGGTAAAAGTTACACCCCTGGGGTGCTAGAGCTCCCAAACTTTCCCCATTGAAATGAATGGGGAAAACCGTCCCATGAAACACCATCTACTATGTGCATAGGGATTTTGAATTGAACATAGCTCTGCAGCACAGCGTCACAGAGACAAGGGGGAGGGCTCAATTTACTCAGGCGACCAATGAGTGTCTCAGGATCACTGGGAAGCTATTAAGCCACGCCCTAGCAACCATTTAGAGCACCTTAGCAACCCATCCCATAGACTTCTATTCAAATTGATCGACTTCTATCTCTGGATAGAACAGTCATAGAAATTTGAGGATGGGCTCGATTGACTCGGGGCTGCAAACTGCCAATCACCAACGTCTTGAACACTTCCTAGCCACGCCCTAGCAACCATTATGGATCACCTTAGCAACCAAATACAAAGTGAGATATCTTCAGTTCTGAATGTCGTAGAGGCATTCTGGTTGGTTTATATCGTTCATACTCACAAGGAGCCTTTGGAGGGACATCACTGGCAGACGCTAAGCCACTCCTTAGCAACCAAAACTAGTATCCTAGCAACCATTTAGCCAGACCTATATCTCCGCATCAGAAAGTGGTACAGACATGGGAGTTGGGTCAATTTGACAATCAGCCTTTGGAGTAACATCACTGGCAGCTGCCAAGAAACTCCTTAGCAACCAAACAGAGTACCCTAGCAACCATTTAGCCAGACCAATGTCTCTGCATCAGAAAGTCGTACAGACATGGGGGTTGGGTCTATTTGACAATCAGCCTTTGGAGTAACATCACTTCGAGCTGAAAAGCCACTCCTTAGCAACCAAATAGTTTACCCTAGCAACCATTTAGCCAGACCCATATCTCTGGTTCTAAGCGTCATAGAGACATGGGGGTTGGCTCTATTGACTCATGCTAGCAAACAGGACTTCCTACATGCTACATATGCTAGCAGTGAATAGCTACATGCTAATAGTGCCTAGCTAAGTGTTAGATTATGCTAATAATGCCATAGAAACCACCCAGAACAGCAGCCGCACCAGGCCCGGGGCGGATTTTGCCACTTCGAGCACCACTCACATTTTCTTCAGGAAATGTACATTCTAGTTAGTGGTGCTCGCCTCGAGCACTACTATTACTATCTTACCAAGCCTATAATAATGATGCTGATACCACCAAATTTTCGGCGCGCTCCTCCTCCTAGAGCGTTGGTCCCAGACCCATGAATGAGGCGTCAAAACGTGCGGCCGATTGAGGAGAGTGGTGCTCTATCTTTACAAAGCGATCGGGGGTACGATGTTTGCCCCAGGGGCGAAAAAGTACCGAAAAAAAACGCATGGACAATGATTTGAAAAATTCGTTGACTCTCAATAACTCTGAGTGAGGAATTTGTAAAAACATGAAACTCACCACATTTGAAGAGGCTGGCATGCTCTAAAAGAATATACCACACAATGGGGTAAAAGTTGCACCCCTGGGGTGCTAGAGCTGCCCAAACTTGCCCCATAGACATCAATGGTTTTTATTATTATTCTTCCTTCACTTTTTTTTCGGCGCGCTACTCCTCCTAGGTGTTTTGTCCTAGACCCATGAATAGGGCAACAAAACGTGCGGCCTATTGAGGAGAGGTGTGCTATATCTTTTCTAAGGGATCAGGGGTACGATGTTCGCCCCAGGGGCGAAAAAGCAGCCGAAAAAACGCATTGACTTAACATTGCGACCAACTTTGACGATTAATAACTCGGAGCGAGAAATTTGTAAAAAGATGAAACTCGCCACATTTGTAGAGGCTGGCAGGCTCTGTAAGAACATACAAAAAAAATGGGTAAAAGTTGCACCCCTGGGGTGCTAGAGCTGCCCAAACGTGCCCCCATAGACGCAATGGAAACGGAAATCCTAGAAGAGTATTTAAACGCGTTGCAAACGACTTTGACGATTAATAACTCGGAGCGAGAAATTTGTAAAAAGACGAAACTCGCCACATCTGAAGAGGGTGGATGGCTCTATGAGAACATACCACAAAATGGGGTAAAAGTTACACCCCTGGGGTGCTAGAGCTCCCAAACTTTCCCCATTGAAATGAATGGGGAAAACCGTCCCATGAAACACCATCTACTATGTGCATAGGGATTTTGAATTGAACATAGCTCTGCAGCACAGCGTCACAGAGACAAGGGGGAGGGCTCAATTTACTCAGGCGACCAATGAGTGTCTCAGGATCACTGGGAAGCTATTAAGCCACGCCCTAGCAACCATTTAGAGCACCTTAGCAACCCATCCCATAGACTTCTATTCAAATTGATCGACTTCTATCTCTGGATAGAACAGTCATAGAAAATTGAGGATGGGCTCGATTGACTCGGGGCTGCAAACTGCCAATCACCAACGTCTTGAACACTTCCTAGCCACGCCCTAGCAACCATTATGGATCACCTTAGCAACCAAATACAAAGTGAGATATCTTCAGTTCTGAATGTCGTAGAGGCATTCTGGTTGGTTTATATCGTTCATACTCACAAGGAGCCTTTGGAGGGACATCACTGGCAGACGCTAAGCCACTCCTTAGCAACCAAAACTAGTATCCTAGCAACCATTTAGCCAGACCTATATCTCCGCATCAGAAAGTGGTACAGACATGGGAGTTGGGTCAATTTGACAATCAGCCTTTGGAGTAACATCACTGGCAGCTGCCAAGAAACTCCTTAGCAACCAAACAGAGTACCCTAGCAACCATTTAGCCAGACCAATGTCTCTGCATCAGAAAGTCGTACAGACATGGGGGTTGGGTCTATTTGACAATCAGCCTTTGGAGTAACATCACTTCGAGCTGAAAAGCCACTCCTTAGCAACCAAATAGTTTACCCTAGCAACCATTTAGCCAGACCCATATCTCTGGTTCTAAGCGTCATAGAGACATGGGGGTTGGCTCTATTGACTCATGCTAGCAAACAGGACTTCCTACATGCTACATATGCTAGCAGTGAATAGCTACATGCTAATAGTGCCTAGCTAAGTGTTAGATTATGCTAATAATGCCATAGAAACCACCCAGAACAGCAGCCGCACCAGGCCCGGGGCGGATTTTGCCACTTCGAGCACCACTCACATTTTCTTCAGGAAATGTACATTCTAGTGTTGTGATTACTATTCTCCTAAACCAACCTTCGGCGCGCTACTCCTCAGGCACCGTTGGTCGTAGACCCACAAAAGAGATGTCAAATCGTGCGGCTTATTGAGGAGAGGTGTGCTATATCTTTTCTAAGCGATCAGGCGTACGATGTTCGTTTTGTCCCACGAAAAATCAGCCGAAAAAAGCCCCATTGACTTAACATGGGACAAATATTTGTAAAATCATATCTTTGGTTCTGAAGGTCGTAGAGATTCGGGACTGGGCTTGTTTGACTTGGCCTATCAAGCAGTGAATAAGTAGTGACATACCATCTTCATAGCTACACCCTAACAACTGTTTACAGCACCCTAGCAACCGCAAAGCAGCGCTTACAAGCTATATTTCAGTACTGGTATGTTGTAGAAGCAGAGTTTTATCTGTTAAGCTCAGACTGCCAATAAGTCTTTAGATGTCATACCATTAGCTGTATGACCACACCATAGCAACCATATAGAGTGCCCTAGCAACCATACAAAATCATGAATCAGCCATATCTCAGCACTGGAACATCGTACAGACATGGCGGTTGGCTCTCTGGCAATGGTGTCCGACACTGCCTCACCTGGCCCAGGCCGTATTTTGCCACTGCGAGCACCACTCACATTTTCTTCAGGAAATGTACATTCTAGTGTTGTGATTACTATTCTCCTAAACGAAACTTCGGCGCGCTACTCCTCTGGCACCGTTGGTCGTAGACCCACAAATGAGATGTCAAATTGTGCGGCTTATTGAGGTGAGGTGTGCTATATCTTTTCTAAGCGATCGGGCGTACGATATTTGTTTTGTCCTACGATAAATCAGCCGAAAAATGCCCCATTGACTTAACATGGGCCAAATATTTGTAAAATCATATCTTTGGATTAGAAGGTCGTAGAGGCTTGGGACTGGGCTCGATTGACTCGGCCTATCAAGCATTGAATAAGTAGTGACACACCATCTTCATAGCCACGCCCTAGCGACCGTTTATAGAAGCCTAGCAACCGTAAAATTCCACTTGCAAGCCATATTTCAGGACTGGGATGTTGTAGAAGCACAGAGTTTGATGTTTTAAGCTCAGACTAGTAAAAAGTCTTTAAATATCGTCCCATGAACTCTAGGACCATACCATAGCAACCATAAAAAGTTAGCAACCATAAAAAGTTCCCTAGCAACCATACAAACATCTTAAAGCATATATCTCAGCATCAGAACGTCGTACAGACACGGCGGTTGGCTCTCTGCCAATGGTGTCCGACACTGCCTCACCTGGCCCGGGCCCGAATTTTGCCACTGCGAGCACCACTCACATTTTCTTCAGGAAATGTACATTCTAGTTAGTGGTGCTCGCCTCGAGCACTACTATTACTATCTTACCAAGCCTATAATAATGATGCTGATACCACCAAATTTTGGGCGCGCTCGTCCTCCTAGAGCGTTGGTCCCAGACCCATGAATGAGGCATCAAAACGTGCGGCCGATTGAGGAGAGTGGTGCTCTATCTTTACTAAGCGACCGGGGGTACGATGTTCGCCCCAGGGGCGAAAAAGTACCGGAAAAAAACGCATAGACAATGATTTGAAAAATTCGTTGACTCTCAATAACTCGGAGTGAGGAATTCGTAAAAACATGAAACTCACCACATTTGAAGAGGCTGGCAGCCTCTAAAAGAATATACCACACAATGAGGTAAAAGTTGCACCCCTGGGGTGCTAGAGCTGCCCAAACTTGCCCCATAGACATCAATGGTTTATTAGTGGTGCTCGCCTCGAGCACTACTATTACTATCTTACCAAGCCTATAATAATGATGCTGATACCACCAAATTTTCGGCGCGCTCCTCCTCCTAGAGCGTTGGTCCCAGACCCATGAATGAGGCGTCAAAACGTGCGGCCGATTGAGGAGAGTGGTGCTCTATCTTTACAAAGCGATCGGGGGTACGATGTTCGCCCCAGGGGCGAAAAAGTACCGAAAAAAAACGCATGGACAATGATTTGAAAAATTCGTTGACTCTCAATAACTCTGAGTGAGGAATTTGTAAAAACATGAAACTCACCACATTTGAAGAGGCTGGCATGCTCTAAAAGAATATACCACACAATGGGGTAAAAGTTGCACCCCTGGGGTGCTAGAGCTGCCCAAACTTGCCCCATAGACATCAATGGTTTTTATTATTATTCTTCCTTCACTTTTTTTTCGGCGCGCTACTCCTCCTAGGTGTTTTGTCCTAGACCCATGAATAGGGCAACAAAACGTGCGGCCTATTGAGGAGAGGTGTGCTATATCTTTTCTAAGGGATCAGGGGTACGATGTTCGCCCCAGGGGCGAAAAAGCAGCCGAAAAAACGCATTGACTTAACATTGCGACCAACTTTGACGATTAATAACTCGGAGCGAGAAATTTGTAAAAAGATGAAACTCGCCACATTTGTAGAGGCTGGCAGGCTCTGTAAGAACATACAAAAAAAATGGGTAAAAGTTGCACCCCTGGGGTGCTAGAGCTGCCCAAACGTGCCCCCATAGACGCAATGGAAACGGAAATCCTAGAAGAGTATTTAAACGCGTTGCAAACGACTTTGACGATTAATAACTCGGAGCGAGAAATTTGTAAAAAGACGAAACTCGCCACATCTGAAGAGGGTGGATGGCTCTATGAGAACATACCACAAAATGGGGTAAAAGTTACACCCCTGGGGTGCTAGAGCTCCCAAACTTTCCCCATTGAAATGAATGGGGAAAACCGTCCCATGAAACACCATCTACTATGTGCATAGGGATTTTGAATTGAACATAGCTCTGCAGCACAGCGTCACAGAGACAAGGGGGAGGGCTCAATTTACTCAGGCGACCAATGAGTGTCTCAGGATCACTGGGAAGCTATTAAGCCACGCCCTAGCAACCATTTAGAGCACCTTAGCAACCCATCCCATAGACTTCTATTCAAATTGATCGACTTCTATCTCTGGATAGAACAGTCATAGAAATTTGAGGATGGGCTCGATTGACTCGGGGCTGCAAACTGCCAATCACCAACGTCTTGAACACTTCCTAGCCACGCCCTAGCAACCATTATGGATCACCTTAGCAACCAAATACAAAGTGAGATATCTTCAGTTCTGAATGTCGTAGAGGCATTCTGGTTGGTTTATATCGTTCATACTCACAAGGAGCCTTTGGAGGGACATCACTGGCAGACGCTAAGCCACTCCTTAGCAACCAAAACTAGTATCCTAGCAACCATTTAGCCAGACCTATATCTCCGCATCAGAAAGTGGTACAGACATGGGAGTTGGGTCAATTTGACAATCAGCCTTTGGAGTAACATCACTGGCAGCTGCCAAGAAACTCCTTAGCAACCAAACAGAGTACCCTAGCAACCATTTAGCCAGACCAATGTCTCTGCATCAGAAAGTCGTACAGACATGGGGGTTGGGTCTATTTGACAATCAGCCTTTGGAGTAACATCACTTCGAGCTGAAAAGCCACTCCTTAGCAACCAAATAGTTTACCCTAGCAACCATTTAGCCAGACCCATATCTCTGGTTCTAAGCGTCATAGAGACATGGGGGTTGGCTCTATTGACTCATGCTAGCAAACAGGACTTCCTACATGCTACATATGCTAGCAGTGAATAGCTACATGCTAATAGTGCCTAGCTAAGTGTTAGATTATGCTAATAATGCCATAGAAACCACCCAGAACAGCAGCCGCACCAGGCCCGGGGCGGATTTTGCCACTTCGAGCACCACTCACATTTTCTTCAGGAAATGTACATTCTAGTTAGTGGTGCTCGCCTCGAGCACTACTATTACTATCTTACCAAGCCTATAATAATAATGATGCTGATTTTCGGCGCGCCACTGCTCCTAGAGTGTTTGTCCCAGACCCATGAATGAGGCATCAAAACGTGCGGCCGAATGAGGAGAGGGGTGCTCTATCTTCACTAAGCGATCGGAGGTACGATGTTCGCCCCAGGGGGCGGAACAAAAAACACCCCCATAGACGTCCCATTGAAACGAAATTTTGACGATTAATAACTCAGAGTGAGGAATTTGTAAAAAGATGAAACTCGCCACATTTGAAGAGGCTGGCAGGCTCTGTAAGAACATACCACACATTGGGGTAAAAGTTGCACCCCTGGGGTGCTAGAGCTGCCCAAAAATCGACTCCGGTTTATTATTATTATTTTTCTTATTCTTCCACTTTTTTTTCGGCGCGCTACTCCTCCTAGGGCGTTTGTTCCAGACCCATGAATGAGGCATCAAAACATACGGCCTATTGAGGAGAGGTGTGCTATATCTTTTCGAAGCGATCAGGGGTACGGTGTTCGCCCCAGGGGCGACCAAACAGCCGAAAAAACGCATAGACAATGCATTACGACCAACTTTGACGATAAATAACTCGGAGTGTGAAATTTGTAAAAAGATGAAACTCGCCACATTTGTAGAGGCTGGCAGGCTCTGTAAGGACATACAAAAAATTGGGGTAAAAGTTTTACCCCTGGGGTGCTAGAGCTGCCCAAAGTTGCCCCCATAGACGCAATGGAAACGGAAATCCTAGAAGAGTATTTAAACGCGTTGCAAACGACTTTGATGATCAATAACTCGGAGCGAGAAATTTGTAAAAAGACGAAACTCGCCACATCTGAAGAGGGTGGATGGCTCTGTGAGAACATACCACAAAATATATGGCGTTAAGATCGTGCCATTAATATTCGAGCGCAGAACTGACGTTTGCGCGCGTGAAAATCACATCCGCGAGCGGAAAACAGATCTACACGCGTAAATACGGGTACCCGCGAGCTCATTTTAATCACTCGCGCGCGCGTGATATCGAATCTGTGCGCGCGCTCTCGATTTTCTCTCGACTGCTGTTTTTGCTCGCGCGAACATTTTGATTTTTGTCAGTCGTGGGGCGGGGCTTAGTAACCTCAAATGTCATTGGTTCATTTCATTTATTCCGGACGTCAGTTGTGATTGGACGCCAGTGATTGTCAATCTAGAGTTGAGGGGATAACTTTGCTTTTTATACTTTATACAGGTTTTCAGATGGATAATCAAAGAGAGGTAAATAGTGATCCCCATGTTTTAAATTTATTTTGTTATATATGCTGTGTTTTGTATGCTTTCTTGTTTGAAAACTGTAAAGGTGGAGATAATATATTAGCTAGCTGTTTATCATTTGAGCTTCACCGTATGTGTATTTAGTTAAAGGTGGTGATTATGCTGCTACTTTGTTACCAGTATATCGCTATATAATTTGTTAATATCTAATGGGTTTAAGCACATTTTGTTCCTTTATGTTCTGCAGCAAATTCTTAAAAGGCATCTTTTGGAGGAACTTCTCTCTAGGTTTGAGAGGGCACTTTTGAGATCTCCGCTTGACCTTGATTACCTGGAGTTTGTGTGTCGCCAGCAGCTCTACCTCCTGCAAGCACTCTCAAGATATGTGGAAATACCACAAGAAATCATTCAGGCTCTACAGGAAGTGTTTGAACTGATTAACAACAGGTGAAAAACCAGGAAATATAGGTAGAGGAAATATAACATAACATTGCAATTAAATGTATTACAGGACGTCCAAGGTTTGTGATTGAACGAGAACAGTTAGCAAAGATGCTGCAGACAAACCTTCCTGTGCATTACATTGCAAGTATTATGGGCGTTTCCACCAGGACCATCTTTAGAAGAATGAAGGATTTTGGCCTTTCCATCTCAGGGTTGTATAGCTGCATCACTGATGAGGAGTTGGATAACCGTGTGAGAGCCATTAAGGATGATATGCCTGCTGCTGGTTACAGGATGGTCAAAGGGAGGTTGATGTCTTTAGGCTTGCGTGTGCAATGGCAGAGAATCTCAGCCTCAATGCATTGCGTCGATTCAATTGGAATCCTGTCTAGATTTGCCAGTCTGGGATGTGTGGTGCGAAGAACATACTCAGTTCGAGGGTCCCTTTCTCTTGTGCACAGACACCAACCACAAACTGATACAGTAATTTTTATGATTGTCTATTAAAATTATACAGACACACAACTTTAACTCTGATCAGAACATCTTGTTATATCTTGTTAACCGATATAACATTGTAATATTTGGTGGTGTGGATGGTTATTCCAGGAAGGTATGTTTACAGTCTGTTACTATAAAAACAGCTTTAACCATGTTTGCATTTGATTGTGTTACTAATCACCTGCCATCAAGGTCATTCCCATCACTATGATTTCTATGGAACATTATTCCTGTTTACATGTATGCATTTGGCAGAAATATAAACAGGAAAAATTTACATTTACCATTTCTTCAATCGGATGAATGAATGATTTCTTGTGGTATTTCCACATATCTTGAGAGTGCTTGCAGGAGGTAGAGCTGCTGGCGACACACAAACTCCAGGTAATCAAGGTCAAGCGGAGATCTCAAAAGTGCCCTCTCAAACCTAGAGAGAAGTTCCTCCAAAAGATGCCTTTTAAGAATTTGCTGCAGAACATAAAGGAACAAAATGTGCTTAAACCCATTAGATATTAACAAATTATATAGCGATATACTGGTAACAAAGTAGCAGCATAATCACCACCTTTAACTAAATACACATACGGTGAAGCTCAAATGATAAACAGCTAGCTAATATATTATCTCCACCTTTACAGTTTTCAAACAAGAAAGCATACAAAACACAGCATATATAACAAAATAAATTTAAAACATGGGGATCACTATTTACCTCTCTTTGATTATCCATCTGAAAACCTGTATAAAGTATAAAAAGCAAAGTTATCCCCTCAACTCTAGATTGACAATCACTGGTGTCCAATCACAACTGACGTCCGGAATAAATGAAATGAACCAATGACATTTGAGGTTACTAAGCCCCGCCCCACGACTGACAAAAATCAAAATGTTCGCGCGAGCAAAAACAGCAGTCGAGAGAAAATCGAGAGCGCGCGCGCAGATTCGATATCACGCGCGCGCGAGTGATTAAAATGAGCTCGCGGGTACCCGTATTTACGCGTGTAGATCTGTTTTCCGCTCGCGGATGTGATTTTCACGCGCGCAAACGTTAGTTCTGCGCTCGAATATTAATGGCACGATCTTAACGCCATACAAATAGGGTAAAAGTTGCACCCCTGGGGTGCTAGAGCCCCCAAACTTTCCCCATTGAAATGAATGGGGAAAACCGTCCCATGAAACACCATCTACTATGTACATAGGGATTTTGAATTGAACATAGCTCTGCAGCACAGTATCACAGAGACAAGGGGGAGGGCTCATTTTACTCAGGCGACCAATAAGTGTCTCAGGATCACTGGGAAGCTATTAAGCCACGCCTTAGCAACCATTTAGAGCACCCTAGCAACCCATCCCATAGACTTCCATTCAAATTGATCGACTTCTATCTCTGGATAGAAAAGTCATAGAAATTTGAGGGTGGGCTCGTTTGACTCGGGGCAGCAAACTGACAATCACCAATGTCTTCAACACTTCCTAGCCACGCCCTAGCAACCATTATGGAGCACCTTAGCAACCAAATACAAAGTGAGATATCTTCAGTTCTGAATGTTGTAGAGTCATTGTAGTTGGTTTATATCGTTCATACTCATAAGGAGACTTTGGAGTGACATCAATGGCAGCTGCAATCCCACTCCTTAGCAACCAAACAGAGTAACTTAGCAACCATTTAGCCAGTCCTGTATCTCTGCATCAGAAAGTCGTAGAGACATGGGAGTTGGGTCAATTAGACAATCAGCCTTTGGAGTAACATGACTGGCAGGTACCAAGCCACTCCTTAGCAACCAAACAGAGTACCCTAGCAACCGTTTAGCCAGACCCATATCTCTGCTTCTGAGTATCGTAGAGACATGGGGGTTGGCTCTTTTGGCTCATGCTAGCAAACAGGACTTCCAACATGCTACATATGCTAGCAGTGAATAGCTACATGCTAATAGTGATTAACTAAGTGTTAAATTATGCTAATAATGCCATATAAACCCCCCATAACACCTAATAACCAACTAAAAACGGCCCAGGACACCCTAGATGAGCCATAACAACCACCTAGCATAACCCTAGTAACCAACCAGTTAACCTAGTGACACCTTAGCGACCGCCTAGGAACCACTCTGGTTACCCTAGCAACTGCCTAGCAACCACTCCGGTTACCCTAGCAACCGCCTAGCAACCACCTAGCGACATCCTGGCAACCACTCAGTTTACCCTAGCAACCACCCCAGTTACCCTAGCAACTGCCTAGCAACCGCCTAGCAATCACTCCGATTACCCTAGCAACCACCTAGCAACACCATTGCAACCACTCAGTTTACCCTAGCAACCACCTAGCAGCACCATAGCAACATCCTAGCAACCAATCTGGTTACCCTAGCAACACCTTAGCAACCACTTTGGTTACCCTAGCAACAGCCTAGCAACCGCCTACCGACGACTCCGGTTACCCTAGCAACCACCTAGCAACACCCTAGCAACCACCCTGGTTACCCTAGCAACCACTCTGGTTACGCTAGCAACCACCTAGCAACCACCCCGGTTACCCTAGCAACTGCCTAGCAACCACCTAGCAACCACCTAGCAACACCATAGCAACCACTCTGATTACCCTAGCAACACCTTAGTAACCACTCTGGTTACCCTAGCAACTGCCTAGCAACCGCCTAGCGATGACTCCGGTTACCCTAGCAACCACCTAGCAACACCATAGCAACCACTTTGGTTACCCTAGCAACCACTTAGTAACACCTTAGCAACCATCCCAGTTACCCTAGCAACCGCCTAGCAACCACTCTGGTTACCCTAGCAACACCCTAGCAACCACCCCGGTTACCCTAGCAACTGCCTAGCAACCGCCTAGCAACCACTCCGGTTACCCTAGCAACCACCTAGCAACACCATAGCAACCACTCTGATTACCCTAGCAACAGCCTAGCAACCACTCTGGTTACCCTAGCAACATCCTAGCAACCGCTCTGGTTACCCTTTCAACCCCCTAGCAACCGCCTAGCGACGACTTCGGTTACCCTAGCAACCACCTAGCAACACCCTAGCAACCACCCTGGTTACCCTAGCAACCACTTAGCAACGCCTTAGCAACCATCCCAGTTACCCTAGCAAACACCTAGCAACCACCCTGGTTACCCTAGCAACTGCCTAGCAACATCATTGTTACCCTAGCTACTGCCTCACCTGGCCCGGGGCGGATTTTGCCACTGCGAGCACCACTCACATTTTCTTCAGGAAATGTACATTCTAGTTAGTGGTGCTCGCCTCGAGCACTACTATTACTATCTTACCAAGCCTATAATAATGATGGTGATTCCACCAAATTTTCGGCGCGCTATTGCTCCTACTGCGTTTGTCCCAGACCCATAAATGAGACGTCAAAACGTGCGGCCTATTGAGGAGAGGTGTGCTATATCATTTGTAAGCGATCGGGGGTACGATGTTCGCCCCAGGGGCGAAAAAGCAGCCGAAAAAACACATAGACAACGCATTGCCACAAACTTTGATGATTAATAACTCTGAGCGAGGAATTTGTAAAAAGATGAAACTCGCCACATTTGTAGAGGCTGGCAGGCTCTGTAAGAACATACCAAAAAATGGGGGAAAAGTTGCACCCCTGGGGTGCTAGAGCTCCCCAAACTTGCCCCCATAGACCTCAATGTTGTTTATTATTATTCTTCTTCTGGACACTTTTTTGGCGCGCTACTCCTCCTAGGCGTTTTGTCCTAGACCCATGAATGAGGCATCAAAACGTGCGGCCTATTGAGGACAGGTGTGCTATATCTTTTCTAAGAGATCAGGGGTACGATGTTCGCCCCAGGGGCGAAAAAGCAGCCGAAAAAACGTATTGACTTAACATTGCGACAAACTTTGACGATTAATAACTCGGAGCGAGAAATTTGTAAAAAGACGAAACTCACCACATTTGTAGAGGCTGGCAGGCTCTGTAAGGACATACCAAAAAATGGGGTAAAAGTTGCACCCCTGGGGTGCTAGAGCTGCCCAAACGCGCCCCCATAGACATCAATGTTAACGGAAATCCTAGAAGAGTATTTATACGCGTTGCAAACGACTTTGACGATTAATAACTCGGAGCGAGAAATTTGTAAAGTGACGAAACTCGCCACATTTGAAGAGGGTGGATGGCTCTGTGAGAACATACCACAAAATGGGGTAAAAGTTGCACCCCTGGGGTGCTAGAGCCCCCAAACTTTCCCCATTGAAATGAATGGGGAAAACCGTCCCATGAAACACCATCTACTATGTACATAGGGATTTTGAATTGAACATAGCTCTGCAGCACAGTGTCACAGAGACAAGGGGGAGGGCTCATTTTACTCAGGCGACCAATGAGTGTCTCAGGATCACTGGGAAGCTATTAAGCCACGCCCTAGCAACCATTTAGAGCACCCTAGCAACCCATCCCATAGACTTCCATTCAAATTGATTGACTTCTATCTCTGGATAGAAAAGTCATAGAAATTTGAGGGTGGGCTCGTTTGACTAGGGGCAGCAAACTGCCAATCAACAACGTCTTCAACACTTCTTAGCCACGCCCTAGCAACCATTATGGAGCACCTTAGCAACCAAATGCAAAGTGAGATATCTTCAGTTCTGAATGTCCTAGAGTCATTCTGGTTGGTTTATATCATTCATACTCATAAGGAGCCTTTGGAGTGACATCCATGGCAGACGCTTAGTCACTCCTTAGCAACCAAACAGAGTACCCTAGCAACCATTTAGCCAGACCTATATCTCTGCATCAGAAAGTCATAGAGACATGGGGGTTGGGTCTATTTGACAATCAGCCTTTGGAGTAACATCACTGGCAGACGCTTAGCCACTCCTTAGCAACCAAACAGAGTACCCTAGCAACCATTTGCCAGACCTACATCTCCGCATCAGAAAGTGGTAGAGACATGGGGGTTGGGTCAATTTGACATTCAGCCTTTCGAGTAACACCACTTGTAGCTGCAAAGCCACTCCTTAGCAACCAAATAGTTTATCCTAGCAACCATTTAGCCAGACCCATATCTCTGCTTCTGAGTGTGGTAGAGACATGGGGGTTGGCTCTAATGACTCATGCTAGCAAACAAGACTTCCAACATGCTACATATGCTAGCAATGAATAGCTACATGCTAATAGTGACTGGCTAAGTGTGAAATTATGCTAATAATGCCATAGAAACCACCCAGAACACCAGCCGCACCAGCCCCGGGGCGGATTTTGCCACTGCGAGCACCACTCACATTTTCTTCAGGAAATGTACATTCTAGTTAGTGGTGCTCGTTGGCGAGCACTACTATTACTATCTTGCCAAGCCTGAAATGATGATTTTTCGGCGCGCTATTGCTCCTACTGCGTTTGTCCCAGACCCATAAATGAGACGTCAAAACGTGCGGCCTATTGAGGAGAGGTGTGCTATATCATTTGTAAGCGATCGGGGGTACGATGTTCGCCCCAGGGGCGAAAAAGCAGCCGAAAAAACGCATAGACAACGCATTGCCACAAACTTTGATGATTAATAACTCTGAGCAAGGAATTTGTAAAAAGATGAAACTCGCCACATTTGTAGAGGCTGGCAGGCTCTGTAAGAACATACCAAAAAATGGGGGAAAAGTTGCACCCCTGGGGTGCTAGAGCTCCCCAAACTTGCCCCCATAGACCTCAATGTTGTTTATTATTCTTCTTCTTCTGGACACTTTTTTGGCGCGCTACTCCTCCTAGGCGTTTTGTCCTAGACCCATGAATGAGGCATCAAAACGTGCGGCCTATTGAGGACAGGTGTGCTATATCTTTTCTAAGAGATCGGGGGTACGATGTTCGCCCCAGGGGCGAAAAAGCAGCCGAAAAAACGTATTGACTTAACATTGCGACAAACTTTGACGATTAATAACTCGGAGCGAGAAATTTGTAAAAAGACGAAACTCACCACATTTGTAGAGGCTGGCAGGCTCTGTAAGGACATACCAAAAAATGGGGTAAAAGTTGCACCCCTGGGGTGCTAGAGCTGCCCAAACGCGCCCCCATAGACATCAATGTTAACGGAAATCCTA